>PVIU01023514.1:0-27292 GCA_004026605.1 Ondatra zibethicus
ACAAAAAGGCATCCTACTGAATGGGAGAAGATCTTCACCAACCCCACATCAGACAAAGGTCTGATCTCCAAAATATATAAAGAACTCAAGAAACTAGACATTAAAATTCTAAATAACCCAATTAAAAAATGGGGTAATGATCTGAACAGAGAATTCTCAACAGAAGAAGTTCAAATGGCCAAAAGATACTTAAGGTCATTTTCAACTTTCTTAGCTATCAGGGAAATGCAAATCAAAACAACTTTGAGATACCATCTTATACCTGTCAGAATGGCTAAAATCAAAAACACCAAGGATAGCCTATGCTGGAGAGGATGTGGAGTAAGGGGAACACTCATCCATTGCTGGTGGAAATGCAAACTTGTGCAACCACTTTGGAAATCAGTGTGGGGGTTTCTTAGGAAATTGGGAATGGCTCATCCCAACCTACCTCAGGATCCAGCAATACCACTCTTGGGAATATACCCGAGATGCCCAGCCATACTACAAAAGCATTTGTTCAACTATGTTCATAGCAGCATTGTTTGTAATAGCCAGAACCTGGAAACAACCGAGGTGCCCCTCAATGGAAGAATGGATAAAGAAAATGTGGAATATTTACACATTAGAATACTACTCAGTGGTAAAAAACAATGACATCTTGAATTTTGCATGCAAATGGATGGAAATAAAAGACACTATACTTAGTGAGATAACCCAGACCCAAAAAGATGAATATGTTATATTTTATGTACTCACTCATTAGTGGGCTCTATCCATAAACAAAGGACATTAAGCCTATAGTTCACAAGCCTAGAGAAGCCAAATAGCAAGGTGAACCCAAAGAAAAACATATATATCCTCCTGGAAATTGGAAGAAAACAAGATAGCCACGCAAAAGTTGGAAGCACGGGGGTGGGGATAGGGGTGGGGGTCGGAGTAGGGCAGGGGGAGAGGAGGATGGAGAAGGAAGAAGGGAAGGACTGGGAGAGCTTGGGGGAGTAGGAGGGTGAAGATAGAGGAAGGGCAGATGTTGGAGCCGGGAAGAAGATATCTACACTAAGGGAGCCATTTTAGGGTGGGCAAGAGACTTTGCTCTAGAATGGATCCCTGGTGTTCACAGGGATGTCCCCAGCTAGGTCCTGGGGCAGCAGAGGAGAGGGTGCCTGAACTGGCCTTGTCCCATCGTAACACTGATGAATATCTTGACTATCACCATAGAAATTTCGTCCATTGGATGGAGATAGAGACAGAGACCCACATCCACATCAAAGCAATGGACTGAGCTCCCAAGGTCTAATTGAAGAGCAGAAGGAGGGAGAAGATGAGCAAGGAAGTCAGAGCCATGAGGGGTTGGTCCACCCACTGAGACAGTGTGCCTGATCTACTCCGAGCTCATCAAATCCAGCTGGACCGGGACTGAACGAGCATGCGATCAAACTGGAGTCTCTAAATGTGGCTGCAAATGGGGACAGACTGAGAAGCCGTCAATAACGGTAGGGGCACCTCTCTCTTCTGCATGTAATGGGTTTTGGGGACCCTATTTACTTTGATGCACACCTTCCTAGGCTGGGATGGAGGGGTGAGGGCCTTGGACTTCCCACAGGGCAGGGTACCCTGCCCTCTCTTAAGGATGGAAGGGGAGGGAGGAGGGTTAGTGGTGGAGCAGGAGGGGAATGGGAGAAGGGGAGGAAGTGTCAATTTTTGAATGGAAAATTAAAAAAAGAATACCTATCATTTGAAATATATCTCTGTACATCTAGAAAATCTAACATGACTACAATTTAACTGTTATATATATGACTATTAATCCACAATTTTTAATTATACATTACATTTTAAATGAGCTGTATGAACATAATACTGTAAACAAGAGTAGAAATATACATGTAGTGGCATTTCAAGTGTATTTTAATAAATAAAAATTGGCTGAAGATATGATAATAAAGCAGTCCTACTGGTCAGCCCTACAGACCAGATTATGGTAAGGAACACCTTTTATCCCAGTAGCCACCCTAATTGCCATAAAACTCAGGTGGTGCATTCCTTTAATCCAAGTGGTGCATGCCTTTGATCCCAGCCCTAGAGAGGAATATAAGATGGGGTAAGACAGCTCTCAGATATAGTCGTCTTCAGAGTTTCCAGGAGGTAGGATCACCACTTCAGACTGAGGTCTAGGTAAGAACCAATAGCTGGCTCTTTTGCTTTTCAGATCTTCAGGTTGACCCTCAGTTTCTGATTCTGAGTTTTTATTTATTGTGCATCATATACATATAACAAAATTAACCTTAAATTTTTAGCAATAAAGTTTATATCAATGTAAAGTATTCATTTCTATATCATATCTCCACCTTTTTTAAAGAAAGAGATTGACTGTGACAATTACCCACTCATAACCAATCCCCTTTAAATGAAAGCAAACAGTTATAAACAAGTATTTTGATAATTTGGGCATTGTTTCCTCCAAGCTGCTTCCTGACATTTGTTGAGTAAAGTATATTTAGGGTTCATTGAAACCTTATGGGGAATCTTGTCCCATCAAACCACATTAGCCTGGAAGGAATCCACAGGTTCCCATCTTCTGTGGAAACAAAAGCAGAACCTCTTTTCCATAGTAACATATCCTTAGACTCAAATTTGAAGTCAATATACCTTTAAAATATGTATGTTGGTTTAACTTAGCAGTTCTCAGAATCAAATGTCTCTCGGCAATCAAAAAAAATCAAAGAAAACACAATAATATACATGGTCCAGACTCTCTGCATATAGTCCATCTTTACTCTTTACATAGCTTTTTTTTAAACTGTTTTTACTACTTTAATCTATGACTATCTGTACTCTTTTATATTACTTTTCCTGTCTCTTTAAAGAACTTGTTTTATTTTTAAAAACTATTTCTTTCCATAACTGTCTATACAAATTTTCTTTTTTTCTTAAGACAACGTACATTTTTAAAACAAATTATGCCTCATTTGGAGGCCTTTTATGTCATAATCTGTCCTATTGCATACCTGAAATCCTTTTCTGACAAGGAGTGTTTTTTTTTTTTTAAACAGTAAGTGGTGTGGTTGCTGTGGCCCTAAATGCTGGCTCCACCTCTTTCATCTTTCAATATGGTGGAGGTGCATTTACCACCAGCTCTGCATGGCATGTTCACTGCTCCAGCGCCAGGGTTGCAGTGGGTCTGTGTTGCTGCCATTAAGCAACTCGTGGCACTTTGCTCACAAACCCCTTTTAAGTACTCTGTAGCAATACCTCCCAAAAGAGCCAGAGCTGTTCATGCTGCCAGTATGAACCAGAAAGTTGGCTTTTAAAGAAGCTGTGCCTCTGCTTGCAGCCAGCAAACAGAGCTTATCTGGAAAAATCCAGCTGCCATAACTTCCCTTTTTGTGGGTCTAGAAGCCCCCCTTTTATTAAAGTTTACTTAGGCTTTATGTAGATGTACATTGCCAACCACTGAGCACCATTTTGTAGATGGAGGCTGTATTTTAGTTTCCTGGTGTAAGAGGTCCTTCTGTATTTGTGTTGCTTTCATTGGTGAATAAAGAAAACTGCTTTGGCCTTTTGATAGGGCAGAAATTGGGTAGGCAGAGTAGATAGAATGGAATGCTAGGAGGAAGAAGGGCAGTGTGGCAGACGCCATGAAACTCCTGTCTGAGACTGACACTGGTTAGGATCTTTCCCAGTAAGCCATGACCTTGTGGTGAACACAGATTAATAGAAATGGGTTAGATCAAGAGTGAGAGTTGGCCAAAAAGAGGCTAGATATAATGGGCCAGGCAGTAATTTAATTAATACAATTTCCATGTGGTTATTTCGGGGCTTAAGCTAGCCAGGCGGCGGGACAGGGCTGCTCCTCTTACTACAGTTTCCCAGCCACCCAGACCCAAATAATCACACAAAAACTATATTAGTTATAATACCGTTTGGCTGATGGCTCAGGCATATTTATAGCTAGCTCTTTTATCTTAAATTAACCCACTTCTATTGGTTTATATTTTACCATGAGGCTTGTGGTTTGTTACTTCTTGCTTCTTGGGTAGCTACATGGCATCTGCCTGACTCCACCTTATTTCTTCCTGCATTCAGTTTAGTTTTTCTGCATACCTATATTCTGTCCTGCCATAGCCAAAGCAGTTTCTTTATTAACCAAAGGTAATAAAACATATTCACAGTATACAGAGGGGAAGCCTACATCAATTTAGTCTCAAATTTGGGGGAGATAGTTTAGCTGGGTACAGAATTTCAATTGATTTCCCCACTCATGTATTGGCTTTTTTCCCCCTTGTTTGTTTCTATGATACAACTTTTTGTTTCTGGGACACAATTACAATTATAATAGTTTTTGAGAATTTTCAGGTGAGATAAGTACAATGTTCAATTTATTGTTTTTCTTATTACTTAGCCAAAACTTGCTGTATTCTATATGATAACTCTTGACTCAAGAGAATTTATAGTCTGGATGATGAGGCAGGCATTGTTCTTTGTATTGTGTGAGCACTGAATATCTCACCTCTTAGCCTCCTCAGTGTTTTATTGTGGTTAGAGTTTCCCTTTATGTGTGTGCTGATTGATACTTGATGGAAGTGCAGAGGATTCTCTCTAGTGTTCTCTCTTTGCAGCTTTTCTTCTTTATTATTTCTGTTGAAATCACCAAGCCAGCTATGATTTTTTTTTATTTTGTTTATGCAAAAGCCTGGGCATTCTAGAGACAGTAGCATGTGACTGACTCTGTTGCTAGATTTCTCCTGTCTCACAAAAGAATGTTCCATGTCTTTTGCCAGTTTTTGGTTTAGTTCCTGTGAGCAAAGGAAACCAAACATTTTACAAAACAAATATGCTGAATTTGGTGGACTCTCCTTACTGAATAGTCATTCTGGTTCAAATTAGTAAGAACTTCTTTATTAACTAGAATGCATATTTAGTTTGTGAAAAGGAACAGAAGGGAGAAGAAATTGTATGTATTAGAAGTGGTTTAATGGTGTCACAACCCAAACTCAAGAGGTGATTTTTATAATGTGTTCCTATTTTTAATGTAGCATTTCATAACATAGTTCTCTACAAAAGGGAAAAACAAAAATGATGTAATTTGTAAGTGGAAAGTAATTTTGGCTTACCTTATGAAAAAAGTCATTGAGATGTTTTTGGGGTGGAAAAGCACAAAATTGGCAATCTATGTACTTGAGTTCTGATATTGTGTCTTTGGATATCACTTCCTTTAGGAGGAAGGTTGATTTCTCAGTTCTAAATAAAATCTAGAGTAAGTAAAAATGGATGATCCTGATACTTGTCCAAATTGTGGTTTTTCATTTTTCTATAGCTTTAAGATAATATCCTTCTAATAGTACTCTGGTTGGTAAACATGATTTCCACTAATAATGCCATTACATAAATGCAAGAAAATTTGTCATGAGCTGATGGAGCTGCACTGGTTGGTTAAGTGTGGTAATGGCCAAAACAGTTTAATTTGAATCAGCAGAGTTGAAATGGAACCATCTTGTGGTCAGGATAAGAGACTTCTCTTTACATGTTGGTTTTAACTGAATATAAATTTGTAGAAAAGGAGTTGAACATGGAGAATTCTTATTATAGAAATATTCTAGTGGTGTGACCTTCATCTCCAACATACTCCCCAGGGTTCTAATTAATCATATCCATTCTATCCTGACACAAAAGCTATTCTGGAATCACCACTAAAGAACATAGATAAAATGTATCAGGGAGGATAATGTATCTAACTCCAATTTTTGTAGAGCAAAAATCATGTTTAAAAATATAATTAAAATTGTGTGTTGGTGGCATATGCCTTTAATCTAAGCATTTGGGAGGTAGAGGCAGGTGGGTCTGATTTCAAGGCTTGCCTGATCTAGACAAAGAAACCCTGTACCAAAAAACTAATAAGTAAATAAATAGATGGATAGACAGATAGATAGAATCCAGTGAAGTCACGATGTATTTCCAATAATATTTGCACTTAAAATTTTAACTTAGGTCATTCTTTTCATCACAGAACTACAAATTATTTCAATTGTATTTCTATATATAATTATATTATCATATAAACTAAACAGGAAAAGAAACCAATAATCTTTGATCCTTTCAACACCTGATTCATTATGTATGCTTCAAGCAGTTTTGTATGTCTTCATGATATTCACATTCTTGAAAAACTAATCTTTTTAGTCTAATTTTTCAATGATGACTGTGTTCTACGACTGTGTAACTGATCCACTGATGCAGCTCTAACATAATTTCTAATGAATAGTGAACCAATGCTTGATGTACTATCACTTGCTTGAACGTCAGTCAGTAATCTTACAAATCTTCCCTGCTGTGTGGAACAGGAGAGTGAGCATGTCTATGGCCTTGAATAATTTCCCTAGGATCGGTTTCCAATGCTCCGTGTTCTTTCTTCTCCTACAACACTCAGAAGCACACCAACCACAGAGATACTGTGCCATCTTATATAGGCGGCCCTCACAATATGTTCCTTGTTGACCTCACTGCCTCATGTCAGGGATTTTTCTGACCCTTTCCTGAGCTCTCTTGCTCCCTGACTATGACTCCACACCTGGTGAGAACATCCGGCGGAATACAGCATAATAACATCAGCGGGATCCAGCTATATATCTGTTTAACTTACTAATGCAGAAAGACAGAATGTGGAATGAGAACAAATGGATTCAGTGATTCATATTTTACTACCACTTATGTAAATCAAATACTATTTAGAGATTACTTTTATGACAAAGGCCACAGGCTTTTAAAAAAAATTACCATAAACTTAGAAATAAGTTAAAGGGAAGACAGTATGACCTTGATTGTCAGCTCAATTACAAACCCACTCACACTAGGGACGTGAGCTTTTGCTTGATTTGCCCCAGATCAACAGCAGCCATCTCACAGCTCTTTAAAATTAGATGTTGCTTTTCAGGAAACTGATTCAATGAAAATCATTTTTTCCCACAATGAAGAAAAGCACAAAGATAAAGATAGTTCTGTTATAAATAAGTTAGTTTAGAACTTAGCTTAGAAATCTCATTCCCCAAACATAAAGCATTTTCTTTCACTAAGTATATAGATTATAAATGTATATTACGCACCTACCTGTGTTATATATGTAGATATATGCATATACATATTTCCTATTTACTATATTCCTTTGAGCCAGCCTTGTCATCCTAATAATTGCTTATCTAAATTATATAAATTATATGAGTAATATAATAACTTCTTAATGTTCATTCCAACATACATAAAATTACATCAAATATAGGCAAAATGCTACCAATAATTATTTTATTGTACATATTTAGAAAATGCACAATTAAGAGATATATATTTATAAGATCATCCAAAAGTACTGGTAAGATACATGGGCTCCTGTAAACAAGCCCCCACTCCTTCTCCTGTGAAGACCCCGATGAAAATCATTGAGAGACATGTCCCCAGACACCATGAAACTGGAATGGGGTAGTTAGGAGAGGAAAAGGACTCACACAGTAGGACACAAAAGAGCCTAATAGGGATAAATGTGATGAAAATACATTATATACATGTACAAATTATCCATTATTATCCACAATTAATGAATGCTACTAAAACATTGAAATACAATCCAGACAGAGGTAGAAGATCAAAGATGGCCAGACCCTTTGGAGTACTCTTCTGTAGTTCACAGGGCAGTTTCATTGTTGACAGAAAAGCTGTGCTGTAAACAATTGGATTGAAAGCATTAAGAAATCTTTGAGAAGCAATTTAGTCCAGGTCTTTCTTGTTGATTTAAAATCCATTTATGCCACGTGTTTTATGGATTGTGCGATAGGAAAAAAGGTGGCGATGAATCACACAGGCATTTTGCATGATAGTAATATGGTGTACTTTTAAAATTGTGTATTTCGATATTGTTTCCAGTTATGGTAAAGTAGCCTGGAATCGTCTTAACACTCCCTCAGGAGATGAGTACATATTTTGGACAAAATATTCTGTCCAACTCTTAAAAGGTAAACATAGTAACCAGAATTGAGTTAGACATGAAAAGATGCCCGACATTAGCACTTTTTCACAGGTGTGGGGTGCTCCCAGCAGCCTTAGTTAGCACTGGGCAACTAGAACTCAAGTTGAAAGCCACACCTCTCCCTGGCTTGACTGACAGGAAGCATAGTATTTGGCTTCAACAGCATTGGAAAATGAGGAAAAACCTTAGCAAATGAAGGAACCACCTTAAAATGTGCGTGACTAGCTCACCATAGTGTTTTACTTGAGGATGAGGATTACAAAACAACTAGCCAAAAAAAAACAAACAAAAAAACAAAAAAACAAAAAACCAACAGTTAGAAGATTAGACAGCCAAGATTCGATTTCAGCCACTGTTCACTGCAGCAAGGAGATTGAATCTGGTCAACCCACTGCCTGCTGGAACCAAAGCCAACAACAACGAACAAACAAAACAAAACAAAAATTAGTCACAAAAGTAGCAATAGTCAATAACGTTACCAAATGAAGAAATAGAAGAAACGTAACCTTTATCACAAAGGTTACAGGCAAAAGTGAAAACGCACACGTTAGGTGAGAAAACAAAGATCTTAGTGCAATATAAACATCTGAAGACTTAAAACTGAACAAGTTATTTGTGTATAAAATTACAAATATCAACAATAAAATTAATACCTCATAAAGAGAAAAAGAAAAACTCCAAATCTTAAAATTGTAGTATCACTATCTAAAGTGAAAGTTTTGTGATATAAGGTTTAAGATCAGGTTAGAAATTACTGGTTTGGTCTTACATTTGGTAAAAGACAATGTGCAACATGTTAATAATAAGGGGAAAAAGAGAAAGAGAGAATAGGGCTGAGTGCACGTATCAAAAATTAGCCTCTGGATATCTAAGAGAAACATCAAATCATGGACCAAGTGCTTGGTCCAAGTGCAAGGCCCTCGCATTTGAAACACAGGATGCAGGACACACCCTTTACTGTCTGATGGGGCCTGAATTTATAACACCAAGTACAGTCACCTGGAGAATATTTGTCACCATAAACAAAAGAAATAGAAGATGGAAAGATGAAGAACAGCAAAAGTATGTACAACGAACTTCTTAAAATATTTCAGCTATGCTTTTGAAAGTGAATTATATTCTGTGGCTGCCTATATTGGGATGGGGTCCACAACTCTGCCTTTGGATTGGTTGTAGTTTTCTGCAATGGTCTTTGTTGCAAAGAGGAGTTTCCTTGATCAGGGCTGAGTACTGCACTTATGTGTGGGTACAAGGACCAATGTTTAGATTTTTCTTAGGAATTACACTGGTTTAGTAAAATGGTTATAGGTTCTGCTCTAAGCTTGGTTTCGTTAGCACTGGGTAGTACTCAGCTGAGGCTCAGGCATCATTGAGGGAGAGGGTTGAGGAAGGTTGTGAGAACCAGAGGACCAGGGACTTTGCTTTGAGATTGTGTCTCCTAGCAATGTCAAAAGCTACACCCATAAAATATCAGCAACATTCCAGCCTAAACATGAATAAGTACAGAAGACACCAATGCCTAAACTAAACAAGAACAAAGCAGGGAAGATACCAAAGTGGGTGAGAAAATCCTGAGACTTCAAACTACACAAAGAGCTACAGGCAACTGCGGAATGCTGGGAGTGAGAGAAATAGTGTTCCCTTGGGGAGAGCACATCAATTGATTACTCAACACTAAATAGTCAGTTCTAAAAATAGCCTTATGAGTGACATTACAGACTGAGCCACTTGTACTTAAGGATATATATTAGATGTATACAAATATATTATACATGTGTGTAACAGCAGAAAAGGAGGCCGTGAATTCAAGTGAGAAAACAGGGATATATGGAAGAGGTTGAAGGAGATATGAAAAAAGAAGGGAGAAATGAGGTAATTATATTATAATCTCAAAATGAAAGAAACATATTTAAAAAGTTAATTATAAATCTAACAGCTCCAAATAATGCTAATGAGAATCTTCTCTGCATTTTTATATATTTTGCTCCTGTAACAAATGTCCCTATAGTGTCATACTTGGTTTTATGTTTAAATATGCTCAGCATTCATCTCTGATTTCCTTCAATTTAATAATTTATCTTGTAGTAACCAGGAATTTAATTTCCACCAGTTTTCTAACTATTTATGGATGTTGCATTGTCTGAGTACATGAATTTGCAAAAATGTCTCTCTACTGCTTCCCTCTGGTCATGATTGCTTGGCCAGGGATGGAACACTTGTACTGTCTATGTGAGCCCCCAGAGGGCACTGCTCCAACTGTCTCCCTTCTTCGCAGAGCGTTATCAGTTTCCCAGGAGACCTGCTAGTTTCTCCCTTTTAGGAACCCAGTATTGTTTTAGAGGGCTTTCCTAGGGTTTCTGTTGACATTTTCCCAGTGCCTCGAGGGTCCTTTCATCTGTAGGGTGAGTAGGGTTTCCTATATTTTAAGGACCTCTTCTTTAATATGTTGTTTCCCCTTTTAAGTAGCTTTGTGCCTACAAAAAAAAAAAAAACCCCACAATTTCTGTTGTCCCTGTTTTCTGTAGGCCTTCTTCCTTCTTTGTTCTGGTTTTCTTTCCCATTTCGTTTTCCTAATGCTGCTTTTTATTTTATCAGTTATGACTTCCATAACACTTCTTTCCATTTTCCAGATGGACCCAAGCTGGCCTTTTATGGTACACTGGAGATCTAAACTACAGCATCTTCACCTTCATCCCACTGAGTTTCGGAAGTGAACTGGTTAATGTGTGAACAGCATTGCTCAGATTCTTCTTATCTGAGCTGGTCGTTTCTTTTGTTTATTACTTTTCAGTTCTTTTCCCTAATTTCACTGGATCATATTCCCTTTCATTTGTAAAGGCTGCTGATTTGTACTGTTCAGATGCCTAGAAACATATTTCATTTATGAAGCATATTCCTTTTTTATTGACTTTTAAGGTGAGTCTGATATACCCAAAATTAATCTTCTTCTACTCCTTCTTCTTATTCATCTGTTTGAGTACATTTTAAGTGAGGACACCTCTTTATAAGATATAGCTATAAAAAGTCAGAAGCACCCGAGCGGTGGTAGCACACACCTTAATCTCAGCACTTGGGAGGTAGAGGCAGGCGGATCTCTGTGAGTTCTAGGTCAACCTGGTCTACAGAGCGAGTTCCAGGACAGGCTCCAAAGCTACACAGAGAAGCCCTGTCTCAAGAAAAAAAAATCAGAAGTGGTGGACAGGGAACCCTGATGTCTTTGATCCTCCTGCTGTCTCTGAACAGAGTTTCTTTCGCAGTGTTCCAGATCCTAATCCTGCTCTAGAGGAAAGACCCTGCCTAGAAAGCATGACAGCTAGTGTGATGCAGGATATCTAGCCAATCTGCAGGAAATCTAGCCAGTCACAGGCATCTCATCTGAAGGGTTAGCACTGACTTAGCATAGCTTGACCCAGATCAGCAAATTCAGACATCCTGCCTCTTGGATACTGTTTTCTATTTTACATTGTATCAGTCTCTTATTTCTTTTCTCTTTTTCTTTCTTCCCTCTTTCTTTTCTTTTCTTCCCAGCCTCTCTCTGTCTTTCCAAATCTGTTTTCAGCAGGTGTCTTGTTGTCCCTCTGCTTCTTCTGCCAGTGTACTGTGCCTTGCAGAGCGCAACAACTGGCTTGCTCTTTGAGTCAAGGAGTGAATGGTGCCGTCATCCACAGTTATAACACCCACAGCCTACTTTAGTACACTACTGTTATTCTTGGGGTCCAAAAGTCCCTGGCAACTTCTCAGCACAGCAGAACTTCATGTCTCTTCCTCATTTCTCACCCCATGGCCAAATTTATACTTTAGTTTAAGAGTTGGTGAGCACGTGTTTTTGTGGAGGTCACCGTTACTTAAAAGTCTACTTGGCTGAGGAAGCCCTTGTGTACAGGGGGCTGACAAAGAGGGCGGCAAGGGGAACAGTGGAATGTCCTCTTTACTAGCTGCCATCTGCTTTAGCGCCTCCTGTGCTCCTGTGTTCTCACCTGGAATCTTCCATCACTGGGTCTAATTTTCACTGTGTTCAAGTCTAGGAGTCTTGCTTTGGTTAATATCTATCTATATTTAGTCTCTCTCTCTCTCTCTCTCTCTCTCTCTCTCTCTCTCTCTCACTCTCTCTCTTTTTCAAGACAGAGTTTCTCTGAGTAGCTTTGGCTGTCCTTGAACTTGTTCTGCAGACTAGGTTAGTCTAGAACTCAGAGATCTGACTGCCTCTGCCTCCTGAGTGCTGAGAATAAAGGTGTGCGCCACCTCCTGGCTTTACTTTCAGACTCTTAGTGACTGGCTCCTTCCACCGCTGAAAACTGTAGCTGGCCCTGATCCTATCATGAATCAGAAGCAGAGAAAAGGGAAATACTTTGTCTTTGATCTTATTGCCCTTTCCTGGTCTCCTATTATCACACATATGCTCTTTTATATATCTTTTGAAGAAAACAAAGACACATGCAATTTTATGCTGCTGTTTTTGTAGCATAGGGAAATAGTCACAGGTGGTCAACACATAAGAAGTAAAGGTCAATATTGAGCTTGGTCTTTTCACACAAGTTTGTCGTCCTAGTACTTGAAAGACAGAGAGAGGAGAATTTCTGGTTGAAAGGTAGCCCAGATGACAGTGAATTCCAGAATAGCCTGTAGAACGTATAATGAGGCTTTGTATCAGAAAAAAATAAAATAAATAAGTAAAAACAATAGCAAGAAGTGAGCCACATTGAAGTTCTTGCATCTGCATTTTCTACCAGACATTTACTTCAGTATTTATTGCTTTATGGTCATATCTGTGCAGTAGACTTGATCTAATTTGATGACGACATCTCAAACTGATAAACCTCACACAATATGTGAAATCTGGATACTCAACTAGGAATTATGATCATAATGGGAAAATGTGGATAGCTCTCTATTTACTGCACATGTTGTCTTGTGAATAGGCTGCACAGTAGAATGATTTATTAGAAGATAAATTTGATGATCATGAATCAGAATCAAATGAGTTACTGTGATGTGGAGAATGTTTGCTAGTTCAGGCCATAAATGTCAATGCCTCCATCTGTGCAATGGGCCTATCTATCCCCATCTGTGCAGTGGGCCCATCTATCCCATCTATCTCTATCTGTGCAGTGGGCCCTATCACTGTAGCATGTGGTTTAGCATGGTTGGAGTGGCAATGGCTCAGTGAGCACTGGGTCTAATTCTTCTTTTCTCCACAGCAGAAAAACCCACCAAAAACCTATAGCCTACATTTCAAAATGTGGTGTATGATAGCCAGCTGGAATCACCGTAACTTCTCATGTATTTTCCCAGATTCTTCAGACTGTGTTGCAGTTAGTCATAGTTATGATTTTCTTTGGCTGCTTACTTGAGAATGGAAGCTGTTAGGAGCCAGGATATGACATACAGCCTTTAAGGGTCCCTCCATATTTCCTAATGACTGAATGAACCCAGACTTCATCAGCCCATATTTCTGAAATAATTATATGGAGAAGAGGAAATATCAACCTCAAATCCTAATAAAGACAAAAGTCTGCTGTTACAAACTACTAACACTTGGGGATTATTAACTACATGGTAAAATCTAGCCCATTCTTCTGCTTCAGCTACTAGCAACTTTAACTACTTAAAACAGTCTCAAAAGTGTATATTATCTGCTTAATGGTTTATACAGCAAAGAGAAAGAACGGGCGGGGCAAGAATGGGTTCTTGTTATACGATGGCTAAATTCACAAAGGTTCCAGGCTTTTATAGAGGTGCCCATTGGAGAAAGCAAGAATGAGAAGAAGGGAGAGAAAGCAAAGAGATATAATGACTCAAATGAAAAAGACATGGATCGGAAATCATTGCTCACAGGGCTGACAGCAAACAAGGAAACCAGAAATATGTAGAAGAGAATTATGACATTGTTCTGTAAAAGCAAATCAAAACATAACAAACAAAAAGCAACCAACACTAGTTGGAATTTTCTTAGGGCCACCAGCTCCCAAATAAATCATGGAAAGTTATTAATTTCAATGTTTGGCCTTAGCGTAGGCTTATTCTACCAACTTTTTAAACTTAATTTAGCCTGTTTCTATTCATCCACTTTTTGCCTTGGGTCTTTTTACCTTTCTTTCATTCTGTATGTCCAGCTTTTCTGTTTCCTCTCTATCTGGCTGGCTGGTCCCAGGTGTTTCTCTGAGTCTCTCTCTCTCTCTCTTTTTCTTTCCTTTGCCTAAATTCCTCCTCCTACTTATTCTCCATGCCCAGAAGTCCCATCTATACCTCCTCCCTCACTATTGACTGTTCAGCTTTTTTTAAAAAAAGATTTTTAAATTTATTTTTTTGTACATGGAATGCTCTATCTGCATGTGTGACTTTATGCCAGAGGAGGGCATCAGATTCCACTATAGACAGTTGTAAACCACCATGTGGTTGGTGCAAATTGAACTCAGGGTCTCTAGAAGAGCAGTCAGTACTCTTAATTGCTAAGCCATCTCTCCAGTTAGTCAACCTTTGATTATACCAATCAGCTGCCTTAGGCAGGCAAGGTAAAATAACAACACATCTTTACACAATTAAACAAATGGAACACATCTTTAATAGCTAAACAAATATTCTGCAACCCAACACAGACTAAAATACATTGTAACTGTGTGAGTCTTTTTTTTTAAGATTTATTTATTTATTATGTATACAGTGTTCTGTCTGTCTGTATGCTTGCTGGCCAGAAGAGGGCACCAGATCTCATTACAGATGGCTGTGAGCCACCATGTAGTTGCTGGGAATTGAACTCAGGACCTCTGGAAGAGCAGTCAGTGCTCTTAACCTCTGAGCCATCTCTCCAGCCCCCTGTGTGAGTCTTAAAAAGAATCTGGAGCCTGCAAGTATCTCCACTTAAGAAGGGAGCTGAGGGAGTTGTTCAGGTTCCAGGAACATATTGCTGATGTCCAATCAGATACAGTTGTAGAGACTCCTTTCCAAAAGGAAGAGTTGCACCAAGTGTAGACCCAGAGAGTGAACAAGTTACTTATTTCTAGTCAGAGTCTATTAAAAATAATTCTTTACCAATTTTCAGGAAGTAGGTAGGCCTTAGAATGTATTTCCAAAACTTCTAAAAATTGCGGTAGAAATGTCTTTGTTTAGTGAGCAGCATATCCAGTTTGTCTTTTGTCTTCTAGATATTTGCTGCATTGTCTGGTGCCACTGTTGGGCTTTGGAACAGTTCGTAGATCTTCAAGTCAGGGTTCACACATATATGGACAGTACACAAATCTACCTCCATTCCGTAGCTGTCTAACCCTTTGAAACTGAGTTCATGACTGGAATGAACTTTTGAATTAAATTCTTTATTAGAGAGGGAAGCCATATTTCTTCTGTAAGGAAGACAAATAACTGTTTTCTTATCAGAAATGTATACTGTGGTGTCATTGGGGATGCATATAATCCATTAGTTCCTCTTCTTCTACAAACTGAGATGACTGATAGTCTTCTGATCTTTGATAATACCCTGGACATTTGACTTGATTTGTCTAATGAATAAGGTGGACGTGACTTTTGTGAGTCCCGGGAAAAAGCCTTTTCTAGATAATTCATGCTTATTCTTTTCTCATGTTAGCAATGGTACTGGTGGTGGAAGCTCAGCTATTTTGATAAATGTGAGAAGAAGAATTTAGGATGAGCAATTATGAAAACGATGGGGTTTCAGCCACAGCGTATTAGAAGTGCTTGTGCTGAGACACCATGTAATAATCTCTGAAAGAAATAATTCTAAACTCACCAAAATAAATTTTATAGCTTATTTGTCTAAAAATTGCTAAAGTCTTAAATAAATAGTAGCCACAGAACCCCAATGACCTCCAAAATGCACAACTACATCTGTCAATACTAGCAAGAATATATACAAATGCAATTTCTTGAGTTATAGATAATAGAAAACTGTGGGCTCATCTTAATAGACATAGAAAAATATGACAGAACGGATGTTACCAATGTTACAATTTTTGTTTGTGTAAATATGTTAAGGAAAAATCTAAGACAGATACTCCATATATAATAGCAATAGAAGGAATAAAGGATAAGCCGGGTTGAGGTTAAGAGCACTGGCTGTTCTTGTAGAGGACATGAATTCAATTCCATGCACCCAGAGGGCAGCCCACAACTGGCTATAACTCCAGTTCCGGGGATCTGTTTCCTTCTTCCAGCATCCTTGGGTATCTCACACAAGGGTTGCACTTACTCGCGTGCAAGCAAAACACCCCATAAACATAAAAGGAAAATAAATAAACCTCTAAAATGTTAGGTTCAATAAAGTCTCTCAAGAAGCAGTGTATCTTAGCAAAAAACTCGTCATATTCTACATACAGAGTCTGTTTACTTTATTAAGACCTCAATTGATGCTTTGCACTACCTTTTTTAGTTCCTACAGTGCCCCCGCCTTTTCTCATTGTAATTCTAGGAAGTTGTCTTTTACATTTATGAGAAGCTTTCAGTTTTCTCCCCCCACCCTGACACACACACAACCTGGAGTGCCCACACTTTTACTTCCTAAGCACATACCAATTATGTCATCAGGTATTTACTGACTGTCCAGTACCAGCAATAGTCAGGTGACCCACTCTGAGCTAAGAATATGAGATGCACATACAATATAGAAATCAATCTGTAAACAGGCCCAAATAAATTCAGACATAATTGGCCATGAAATCTCAAAACAGACCCATGAGAAACACAACAACCAAATATATATAAAAAGTGTTTTTGAATTTTATGTGCAAACATACATTATCTGTGTTGGTGTACAGAGAATATAAATTGAAATATGAAAAACTATAGAGATCCTATATCTATGTACAATACCTGAATATATAAATACATGCACTTACATGAAGAGAAAGGAAGCCGTTTCTTTCCACAAACATCAATATTACTTTACACAGATATGTGCTCATATGGGAAAAAGGGTTCATGTGCATGCATTTTTTCTAATTTGATATTTTATTGATTATTTGTCTATTTCACATCATACATCTCAATTCCATTCATCTCCCCGTCCCTTTGTATCCACCACCTTCTGTCCTTGCAACTCCCCCACAAGATAAAATAAAATTAAATTAAAAGATAAAAAAAAGCAAAAAGAAAAGAGAAAAGATATCATCGTGGAAGTTGTAGTGTGATGGGACACAGTGAAGCCCACGGTATACCCTTTAGGACATGCATCTTGCAAGTTTTCATTGGTCTGGTTTGAGGCCTCTGGTTTCTGCTACACTGTGGGTACTGGGCCCTCACTGGGACTCCTCTTGGATATCCTGCTCTTGTCCTGCATTATGGAGATCCTGCACCTTAGGGTCTGCAGGACTAGCCCAGATCGTAGATGGGGTGGATGTTGGGATGGGCCAACTCATAGCCCTGGTAGATGCTGGATTGGTCAACCGGCCAGCTCTCCTTCCTCCTCACTACCAAGGTGAGCTCTCCTGCGCTGCCCTAGCTAGCTCACCCCATGCATTAAGCAGCAAACAATGGGGCCGGTTTTCCTACTCTCTTGTCTTTAGGGTCGTCACCCACACCAACATCACTGGGAGGGCAGCTGTTCTGCATTGGCCAGGCAAGGTGTAGGGGGCTACTCTTCTCTAGTGCTGCATCCGATGAGAAGCAGGGCCAACTCTATTGCTCTCCTGACCTCAGGGCCAGCTCTCTCGCCTTCCAAAGGCGGTAAGAGGCTGGGGTTGGGTGGGAGGCTGGTCTTCTCCCTAGTCCACGCCACCGTATGACAGATGAGGTGCCCAGTCGGGTCTCTCGTGTTCATGATCTTGGGGCCAGCTCAACAGCGACCCTGACAACAAGGTCAGTTCTACTGTGCTGCCCAGGTGAGGTACAGGGCCCACTTTCCTAAGAGCTGCAGCTGGTAAGGAGCAGGGTCAGATCTCTTGTCTGCCAAAGGTGGCGAGGAGAGAAGGCATCTTTCCCCAGTCCTCACCATCATGTGGCAGACCACAGGGGTGTGGCCAGCTGTCCCACTCTTGGCCCTCAGAGCTGGCTCACCCATGTCCCTGCCAATAGGATCAGCTCTCCTGTGCTGCCCAGGTGAGGTGCAGTGCCTGGTCTGTGGAGTGCTGCAGTTGCTGAGGGGCAGGACCAGCTCTCCCGCCTGCTACTGAGGTGAGGGGTACGGGGGAGGGGTAGAGCATCTCTCCTTTGCTCATGCCACCATACGGGGCAGATGAGGGGTGGGGCCAGCTCTGTGCAGCCATACCCTCTCAGTCTTCGGTGGTAACAGAACACAGAACAGGGCTGCAGTTGGGTCACGGACCTCGATATGGTCCTTGGCAGCAGCCCACGCCTGGACATCACCATGGCCTCAGGCAGCAATCAGGCCACCCACATGAGCCTGCGCCTCCACACTGTCATCTCTTTAGATCTGCCTCTCTCCACAGGACATGAACCATTCTGTCTCTCTCTTCCATACCCCACCATGTATTTGCTCACCTTAATAGTGTCTGGCCTTGCAGCTTTGGGCCGGCTCATGTTTCTCCTCCCTGTCCATGGCAAATAGCCCTGGGCAGCCATGTGGATCTTCTCCTCCTACTCAGCCTTAATCCAAATGCATGCATATTTTATATGTGCAATTTTATATACAAGAATAGTCAAACAGTATAAGAAATAGTTATTTCAAAGTTTCTATACATTCAGAGCTCTGCTCAGAGACTCACTCTAATTTACTATCTGCAATTTATACATATAAATACCACAAAATTAACACACCGAGGCAATATTAGGCAATATTCCAACTTCAGAACCACTGAGATATGAATATTCTTGGGTGTGATATGTAGGTTTTGATGAATGGGTTGACAGAATGAAAAAAATCTGCAAACCAAAGCAGTAATATAAGAAGGAATGAAATTAAAGGTATGTATAAAAATTGAATTATTAAAACAATTTAAAGTTACATGGAAATGATAAGCATTCTGGTTGGTACAACCTACACTTTTAGATATGCCAATTTATTCCAGTTTTCTATTGTTTTAGTCTTCTCAGTATGTGAAATGTGTATACATATAAATACCACAAGGTGCTGGTGTTTTGCCCTGTTCTTTCTGAATCCACCCAAGGGAGTGGAGATGAGACCCCAGCACCATGCTAACAGCCATCATGATGGTCAGGAGTCGTACTGAAAAGGCAGCCACAAGATATTTAAATGAAACTAGCGTGCACATTTCAGAAAATGGACAGTTTCCAATAAGAAAAACATGCAGGTTTAGAGTATATTTTCTAGGGTAATTTTTGTAATGATAAAATTTTCTGTGCTATTTGCATTTAAAAAATGGTTAGGAGTATTGGACTTAATATCTTTAAATGCTGATACCCAGGAGAAGGAAAAGAGTCTACTATTAAAAACTATGAATAGAGTAACTATAACAACAAAAAAAAGATTGACTGTTTAAAAAGAATCCTACGTCATTAGACAGTTTTAGAAATTTGGTGCAGAGACTCCACATGTAATTAGAAATATCATGTAATTTATTTTGTCCTTAGTGTAGTTAGGCCTGACTTTGCATCATGAAATACAAATTATTTTATTATAATTTAATTTCCTTTGGGTAGGTTCCCACTGGCCAGAGATAATACTAGCTTTTCAAAAGGAATTATATCAATTTATCCTCATGTTTAAATACATGAGTTCACAATACAATTAAAATTTTGATTGATAGCCTTTGGTGCCTACAGAAAAATGATTCATTACCTTGGAAACTGTAAATAAAGCAAACATTAACATAGTTATCTTTCCTTTCCCTCAAGCAAACTTTATACTATGCAGTCAGATTAGGATAAACATCTCTTTATAAAACTGTTTTAATTAATAGATACAAACTAATTATAAAGGTATAGTATCAACTGATTTCAACCCTAGAGGATTATTGAATGTAAGCATTGACCAGGAGCAGTTGTTAATATCATGAATACAGAACAATCAGACTTAAAAGCTTCCTGATATGAATCACAAGGAACATACATGTAGAGCTTGGGCTCTGAATCCAACCACCAATTTGCCGGAAATTCAAAGGATATAAAATACATGTAAGTATCCATTATTTATTTTTAAATCTACCAACATGCCAACTGAATTTTAATTTTTTATTTTCTCTTCATTCTTAAGAGGATTTACTTCCTTAAAGAATTTATTTATTTTTATTTCGTGTGTCTGAATGCATTGCCTGCATGTATGTATGTGTCCCCTGGAACTGGAGTTACACAAAGTTGTCAGCTGCCATGTGACACATTTGGTTTCCAGCATCAAACCCAGGTCCTCTGCAAGAACAGCAAGTGTTCTAAACTGCTGAGCCATCTTTTCAGTTCTCAAGAATTTACTTTTTCTTGGCTTTTGGTTTATTAAATTTGTTCTTTGACAATTTCATTGACATATTTAATGGATTCTGTTTACCACAATCCTACCCTCTCTTTTCTCCTTCCCACCCCTGCCACGCATACAACTGAAAGCAATGATTTACCCCATTTCATCAGACCATTAGGTCAACAGGGAGGGTGAGCATCCCTTGAGTTTCCCCTAATCTATTTGACTCTTGATAGGCTCAGTCTTATGGAGGCCTGGTACAGGCAAACTTATTTGCTGTCTGATTTGTAATGCTGTGTTATTCCCTAAAGACAGCATTTCAGGATCATTCTTTCTATCTTATGGCTCTTACAATTCTTTTTGTTCCCTCTCCACAGTGTTTCCCCAGCCTTGTGTACCACCGATTGTGTACTACCAGGTTCCAATGGATAGTGTCAAACCTGTGGCCACACAGAAGTACCATTTGTTCTTTTGAATACCAATTTATTGAGTTTTTTGTATATTTTAGAGATTAGTTCTCTGACTGATGTGGGGTTGGTGAAGATCTTTTCCTATTCTGTACACTGCCATTTTGTCTTGTTGACTGTGTCCTTTGCTTCGCAGAAACTTATCAGTTTCAGGAGGTCCCATTTATTAATTTATTCTTTCAGTGTCTGTGCTACTGGGGTTATATTTAGGAAGTGGTCTCCTGTGCCAATGCGTTCAAGCGTACTTCCCACTTTCTCTTCTATGAGGTTTAGTGTGTTTGGCTTTATGTTGAGGTCTTTGATCCATTTGGCCTTGAGTTTTGTGCATGGTAATAATTTGGATCTATTTTCATTCGTCTACATGTTGATATCCAAAGTAATCTAGTAAAAAATGGGGTACAGACCTAAACAGAGAATTCTCAACAGAGGAATCTAAAATGGCTGAAAGACACTTAAGGAAATGCTCAGCATCCTCAGCCATTAGAGAAATGCAAATCAAAACATCTCTGAGATTCCATCTTACATTTGTAAGAATGGCCAAAATAAAAAACACTGATGACAACTTATTCTGGAGAGATTGTGGGGTAAAGGGAACACTTCTGCATTGCTGGTGGGAATGCAAGCTGCTATAGCCCATTTGGATATCAGTATGGCGATTTCTGAGAAAATTAGGAAACAACCTTCCTCAAGACACAGCAATACCACCTTTGGGTATATACCCAAAGGATGCTCAATCATACCACAAGGACATGTGTTCAATTATGTTCATAGCAGCATTGTTTGTCACAGCCAGAACCTGGAAACAACCTAAATGCCCCTCGACCGAAGAATGGATAAGGAAAACGTGGTACATTTACACAATGGAGTACTACACAGCAGAAAAAATAATGACATCTTGAAATTTGCAGGCAAATGGATGGAGCTAGAAAGCATCATATTGAGTGAGGCAACCCAGACCCAGAAAGACAAATATCATATGTACTCACTCATAAGTGGCTTTTAGACATAAAGCAAATAAAACCAGTCTACAAATCACAATCTCAGAGAACATAGACAACAATGAGGACCCTAAGAGAGACTTATGTAGATCTAATTTACATGGGTAGTAGAAAAAGACAAGATCTCCTGAGCAAATTGGAAGCATGGGGACTATGGGAGAGGGTTGAAGGGGAGGGGAGAGAAAGAGAGGGGAGCAGAGAAAAATGTATAGCTCAATAAAATCAATAATAAAAAAAGACACACACACAAAATCACTGGATCATGACACAAAACAAAAAGGCTTGACCGTGGGGAGAAAGTGGGGGTGACAGGGATGGGAAGGAGAAAAGAGAGGGAAGGGATGTGATAACCAGAATTCACGACATACGTCAGGAATAGAAAGGGTGGTATTCTAAGCCCCTTGAGCAGCCACTAATCAGCATTTGACACTACTCACCGTAGAGATAAACTTCTCTGATTAAGGTTGAGAGTAGCATTTACCTATGGGTGTAAGCATAAATATTTAGACTACAGTTTTATACCACCTTGATTTAACAAGACAGCAGCTTGAGGTTACCACTCCCTGCAATGCCTATGACCTCCCCAGCTATGAATTTCTGACTTGGCTGTAGTGCCATGCATATGTTCTCTCCTGTGAAGCAGGTCTCAAATACAATCCAGCCTCCAATCCAAACAGTTTATTGCTCCCATAACAACCATGCAACAACTGCTGCACCAGTAGACATTCCTTACCTTGCGGGTTGTTGTGGTAGGGTTCCCAACTGGGTAGCACTTTCTACCCTCAACATTTCCCTGTCTCTACTTCTATATCATATGTGTTCTACTAGCTTCCCTCCCTCACAACATCATTTCTCAGTGGGGCCTTTCGGTTTCCTGGCTTCTAACTCCAAGTTAAATGCATAAAACTAACACAAAGCTAGGATAAATACATGAGAGAAAATATGTGACATCTGTCTCTCTGAGATTCTATTACCTCACCAGCAATATACGTATTTACTGTCCATTTCCATTTATTTACCTGAACATTTTATAATTTCATTTTTCTTTACAGCCAATTAAAATTCCTTTGTGTATAAGTACATTATCATTACCCATTTAGTTGCTGATAAACATCTATGCTGGTTCTATATCATAGTTATTGGATGAGAAACTGTCTTCATAGTAGAATATAGGCAAAATAAATAAATAAAAAACAAAAAAAAAGAAAAAAAAAGAAAAAAAAAGGAAAAAGAAAAGAAAAAAGAAAAGCCGGGCAAAGCCGGGTGGTGGTGGTGCACGCCTTTAATCCCAGCACTCGGGAGGTAGAGGCAGGCAGATTGCTGTGAGTTCGAGGCCAGCCTGGTCTACAAAAGCTAGTTTCAGGACAGGCTCCAAAGCTACAGAGAAACACTGTCTCGAAAAAAATATATAGGTTCTTTTCATTACAAACACAGGAGAAGAAGTATAGTTGGATCATTCAGTGGCTATTTTTCTACCGTTTTGAGGATCCCCCACACTCATGTCTATAGTAGGGACACTAGTCTACACTTGTAGTAACAGAAACTAAAATTCCCCTTCCCGTCATACCTTACCAGCATCTGCTATCTTTGATATTTTTATATAATAGCCATTATGACTGTGGTGATATAATCAAAATAATGCTCGTTTGCCTTTCCCTGGATGTCAAGCACTTTAAAAGGTGTTTATTAGCAATTAATATTTCTTATTTGGAGAACTATCTGTTCAGTTCCTGAGCCCAGGCTTTGATTGGGATGTTTTCTATCTTTATGTTTAGTTTTCCGAGTTATTTTTATATTCTCGATGTTAATCCTCTATCATATGTCTAGGTGGCAAATATTTTCTCCAATTTTGTATTCTGACCATTCCCTTAACATTCCATTCCATTGTCATCCCATTGAGACTTTTCTCTGATGTATAGAAACATCTTAATTTCATGAAGTACCATTGGTTAATTGTTTGTCTTACTTTCTGATCTACTGGAATCTTATTTGGGAAGTCCTTACCTATGTCCAAACTTTTCTGTGTATTTCCTACTTTTTGATCTAGAAGGTTCAGAGTTGTTATTCTCAATAAAATATGTTCAAACTGAACTTAACAACTCTGAACCTTCTAGATCAAAAAGTAGGAAATACACAGAAAAGTTTAGACATAGATAAGGACTTTCCAAATAAGATTCTAGTAGCCGGTTTAGTTCTCACTGTAATGAGGGCTTTGTAAAATTCATGTAAAGAATTATTTACTTGTCTATTGCCTGGAAGAATTTAAGGAGTATCAGTTTTAAAATTACATAAAAATTGTGTAATGGGTTGTGAACTTAAGGTTTTCTTGAGCAGGAAGTTTTGTTTGTTGGTTGGTTGGTTTTTGCTACTTCAATCTTGTTGCTTATATATCTGCTTAATATTTTTTTGTTTAACTTTGGAATCTCATATGTATTTAGGGATTCAACCCCTCTCTTTTAAAAAAATTCCAATTTAGTGGGTTGCAGGTTTTTGAAGTATGAACTTATGATTCTCCAGATTTCATTGATATCTATTGTGATGTATCCTTTACCATCTCTAATCATATTGACTTGGGCATTTCCCATCTTTTTTGTTGTTACTAGTTTGGCTAAAAGTTTTTTAATCTTCTTTATTTTTCTCTCAAAGAATCAACTCTTCATTTCATTGATTTAAAAATTTTTATTTCATTGATTTCTACCCTGTTAAATATTTCTATCTCCTAGTGTGATGTTTGCTTTGTTTTTGTTTCCCCAACTCCTTGAGAAACAACATATTATTTATTTAAGAGCTCCCTGACTTTATAATGAGACTAGGGGCATAAATTTCCCTGTCATGACTTCATTGTATCCCCCAGGTTTTGATATGCTGTTTTCATTTTCACTTAATTCTAGGAAGTTCTTATTTTTCTTCCTGATTTCTTCAGTGACTCAGTCATTGTCTAACAGTTTGATGTTTAATCTTCAAGAGTGTCTTATTTTTTGTGTTTTTTTCCCCACTGCAGAATTCTAACTTTATACTATTGTGGTTTGATATGATAGTTAGTAACTTTAATTTTCCTGTACTTACTGAGACTAGATTTATATGTTAACGTCTGATCAGTTTTTTGATATAGTGCATGAACTTCTGCAAAGAATGTGTGTTATGTAATATTGGGGTTGAATGTTCCGTAGATGTCTGTGAGTCCATTTGATCTATGGTGTCAGTTAGCTGTGCTATTTCTCTGTTTGTTTCTCACCTAGACGACCTGTCCATTGGTGGGAATGGTACTATTACCATGTTTGGATTAATCTGCAACTTTACACCCAGTTGTATTAGTTTTATGAAATTTGTTGCACCTATGTTCAGTATATATGTGTTTAAAATGATAACACAATTTTTTCTTAATCATTGTAATGTGATCTTCATCTCTTCTAACCTGTATTGATTTGAAATATATTTTATCAGACCTCATAACATCAATTCCTGTTTCTTTCCTGGTTCTGTTTGCTTCAAATAGCTTTGCCTATTCTTTTTACCCTAAGGTGGTGTCTGTGTTTGGTGTCAAGGCATGCTTCTTAGAGGTGACAAAAAGAGAAGTACTGTTTTGAGGGATTCCCAAAATATTAGTGGATGTTTACTGATTGGTGAATCAAACCTGTTAACATTCAGAGCAAGTGTTAAAATGTACTAAATCTGTTATTTGGTTGATTTTATAGTGTTTGGTGTTCTCTTACCTTCATCTTTACAGAAACATCTTAGCCTTTTTACATTTTCTGAAATTTCTTGGATGTGTTTTTCAGTCTTTTCTGTTCTAAGCATGCCTTTGAGAATTTTCCTAACACTTCTCTATCGCTGTGAATAGACACCATGACCATGGTAACTGGTACTGAGAAAGCATTTAATTGGGGCTTGCTTACAGTTTCAGAGGTTTACTCCAATATTTTCATGGCCAGAAGCATTGGCAGAGGACATGGCAGGCATGATGTTGGAGAAGTAGTTGAGGGCTACATCCTAATCCACAGGCAGAACGGAAGACACTGGGCTTGGCATCAGCTTTTGAAACCTCAAAGCCCACCCCCAGTGACATACTTCCTCCAACAAGGCCACACATCCTACTCCTTTCAAATAGTGCTACTGCCTGGTGCCTCGACATTCAAATATATGAGCCTACGGGTGCCATTTACCTTCAAACTGCACAGTGGTCATAAGTTGCTTTTGTCTTAGAAAGTTTTTTCTTTCTCCTTCAATTATGACAGATAGTTTTTCTGGTTGTAGTTGTTTGGACTGGCATCTATGGTCTCTCAGGACTTGAAGCACATAGTGCCAAGCTCTTTTGACTTTTAAAGTTACAATAAAAATCGATGGTTTCTCTTTCTTTCTTTCTTTCTTTCTTTCTTTCTTTCTTTCTTTCTTTCTTTCTTTCTTTCTTGACAGGGTTCTCTGTGCAACAGTCCTGGCTATCCTAGAACTTGTTTTATAAACCAGGCTAGTCCCAAATTCATAGAGATCCACTTTGCCTGATTCTGCCTCCTGAGTGCTGGGATTCAAGGTGTGAGCCACCACTGCCTGGTGTAACATCTGATGATATCTGATGGGCTTATCTTAATATGCAAGATGGGTTTCTGGTGTAGGACAATTCTATATTCTGTCAATTATGTTTTAAATAAATGCTGATTGGCCATTAGCCAGGCAGGATGTATAGGTGGGACAACCAGACAGGAAGTAGAGGCGGGGCAAGGAGAATAGGAGAATTCTGGGAAGCAGGAAGCTCCCTCTGCAGTCCAGCCCAGACCACAGAAGAAGCAGGATGTGACCTGCCCCTCTGAAAAAGGTATTGAGCCATGTGGCTAACATAGAAAAAGATAATGGGCTATTATAAGTTATAAGAGCTAATACGAAGCCTGAGCTAATGGGCTAATCAGTTATAACTTATGTAGACCTTTGTGTGATTCTTTGGGACCTAACGTCCGTAGGAACCAGGCAGGACAGAAACCCCAACAAGCCGCTCCTTCATGTTACAGAATGGCGCCCAGCTCCTTCATGTTACAGGTTTCCATACTTAAACACATATGTAATATTTCAGTTAGTTGAACTCATCCCTCTTATCAAACATTTATTACCTTATAAGGTGAAATGCTTCAAAATCCTTTAAATAGATTTTTGAAGAACATAGTACATACTTGCTATCTGCAGTCAACTCACTGTGGAATAGCACACCAGAACTTCTCACCCCTGGCTAACGATAGCTGAGAATCCACAGGACAGCTTCTTTATACCTCCCTCTATTCTATAACCACAGGCCTCTAGCAACCACCATCTCGACTTCTTTGAGATCAGCATTCTCAGATTGCATTTTTAAGACCATGAAATGATGTCTTTTCTTTGCCTGGTTTCCTTCCTTAATTTAATGAGTACTAGTCAATCCACGTGATATCAAATGGTGGGATTTCATTTTAATGGTTAAATGTTACTCCCCTGTGTTCATGTACCACATAGTCTGTTTGTTCAAAAGCTGATGGACACATAGATTGCTTGCATC
>PVIU01023515.1:0-27284 GCA_004026605.1 Ondatra zibethicus
GCAGAGAAGTCACGTGACCCCAGTCAACATAGCAGAGGTCACATGTTGTATGGAAAAGCCACAATTAAGCAGGGATTTTAATCTTAATAAGAAACCTAGAGGCATGATCCACCCTGTGGCTGAGCCACCATGCCATACCACAAGCCACAGAGGGGAGCAAAAGGCTGGAATTGAAAACAAAACACCTCATGGATTCGACCAATCTTGTTGGCAGCAGTAACCATGGCAGGGTCCATTTGCCTGTGTGCTGACAGTAGTTAGAAAGTTCCCGCAGACAGTAGTCAGAGAGCTCCCATAAAAGTGGAGCTGGTGGGACACTGCCTGAGTGAGGGTAAGATCTGAAGAAGTAGGGCATTAAGGCCTGGGGTTTTGGGGCCTCTAAAAGGCTTTCCAGGGGGAGGCCAGATTGACAGGTTTGGATGGCTTGCTACCCAAGGCTAAAACTTTGAAAACGGAGACACCACAAGGTGCACAGTAAGACTTCTCTTGATGTTGGGCAGGATGTAAATCAGTGTGACCTTCGCAAGATTCGTGGGAGGGTGTGCCCTCAGGCCACGAGTGGGAAGGCAAGGCCGTGCTGGATCCGGTTGGTGACTTGGAACCCAGAGAGGCCAGAGGGTGCTCGGAGCAGCCATTTACGGAGAGGAAAAAAACGAAATGCAAAAAAAGAGAAAGAAGAATCTGAGGGACCCTGGGCCCCCAGTTGAATGCACCACACAGTGTGGGTGGACTGACCCCGGGTCAGTCCAAACACAATTTTAGCTAAGGGAAGCGACCATAACAAAAAGGGGGAAACTCACCAATCGAAGCCGGTGTTGCGAGTAGAAATCACGCTCAGGCATACAGATCACGTGGTTGTGGTGGAGAAAATACCTGGTTCTGGATCCCGACCCTGGGAGAGGGGCTGTAACAGGAGAGCCTCTCAAGTCTTGTGGCACCAATGTAATGGATTATTAAAAATTGCTGCAGGATCCCCAGTGGCAGCAGGCAGGAGACATGCTGCAGGGTTCCCACGTGGTGGCAGGCAGGGGGTAGAGGTCCTGAAAGCAGCCAGTCCCAGGCAGGGAGGGCACGTAAGACTAAGCAGCAGGTCTCCGAAGGTGGCTGGTCCCCTGCAGCAAGCCATGTGGGCAGCAGGTGAGAGACAGACAGATAGGCACACCATACAGAGTGAGGTTGGATATTTATTTAGTGGTTATGGAAGGGAAAGGAGAAGGGGAGAAGAACAGAGAGGCAGAGAGAGAAAGAGAGAGAGAGACAGAAACAGAGAGAGAGAGAGGAGAGACCAAAGCTGCCTCTCAGAGAGGAAGATGGGAAAGAGAGAGAGAGACTCAGGCTGGAAGCTGAAGATCAGCTTGCCTCAGAATATGGGGGAGGGAGTGGGCATGGCTTGTCTCTTAAAGAGACAGATCATTACAAGGATGACTTGAACTGTAGCTCTGTTCATGGGAGTTTTTGTTAGACCATCTCTCAAGTATACATTATACCCTTATAGTCTGTCAAGAATGTTTAATTTTGAGACAATATATTATTTAGAAAAGCTCTTTTAGATAGATAATTGAAATATACATATATTTTTGTTATTGTGTTTGTATATGTTGGTTTGCAAGTATATTGAGGCACATGAATGTCATAAATTTTGTGTGGAGGTCAAAAAACAATTGTGAAAAGTCAGTTTTCTTTTAACACATAGACATACACACTGGACCTACTTGTCTTCCATTGCATTTTGGTGACTGTGGCTGACCTTACAAAGTACCATTCTAGAAATTTATTTCAATTTGAGTCTCAGCTATGAGAAACTAAGTCTGCTTGCATGAATCAATTAATACAGAAAATATTTTAATCAATAAAAGAAAATGATACAAATAATTTGTAGAAAATGAAATAAATTTTACTCTTACCTTTTACTGATTTGAACAATGATTCACCAGAGCAGCAAACATTAACACAAAGCAGAATCAAGGAAACAAAATGAAGGACTATAGAGCATTTTCCCTTTGTTAAAGAAAATCTAAATCCTTTGAATTCCAGATGCCATATAAGAATATACATGCAGGTTTGAACATCAGTTACTGCAGCAAAATAAGGATAAGATGTATTAGTGGAATCAGAATCACAAAGTGATTTTCACTCTCCACAGGTATGAAATTCATAAAAAGAAAAGAACATTTGAAAGCTCTTTCCTGTTTATCTCAAGGAAAAATGTATTCACTTTGCAAGCATTATTGCCTCCATGTGGAAACCACTCTTGGCAGAGTTTCTGGGAACTCTGAAAAATTATGTCAGGTTGCTCAGATACTCATCTGTAGTAGTTTTTCATGACCTCACTTCACCTACTTTGGTATGGGGAAACTTGGGCATAGGGGAAGTGAAAAACAAGTCAGTAGGACAGTGGATAAATACAACTTTCCCTGCAAAACAGGCCTGGATTGATGTAAAGCTTCAGAAATTCTAAGCCTCTGCCTTCTTATCCAACACAGCCTTGAACTTCTGCCCTAGAGCACGCCTGATTGATTAGCATGGTTAAAACATCCGGCTCTCTTTATTTTGAGTCCTTTTTCACATTTACTGCTGAGAATTCTTTGGTACCTTTAGTGACAGGGCAAAGGTTTCCCCATCTGGCCTCAGCTGGAGTTTTTACTGGTTTAACATGAAACTGACCCTGCTCTTCTACCTCTGCCATGTAAAATGTCTTGGGAAAGTAACCAACCCTAGTCTAGAAATTTAGAGTGGAAATACCTAAGCTAACTGCATGTTTTGTACTTCTGTTAAACTGCTTGATTGCTTTACTTCCCCTGCAACACTAATCAGGATGTAGTTATGTTGTGTCTTTGACTTTAAGAGCTCTATGTAAGAACTGTAGGGATGGCTCAGCCATTAAAAGCTAAGCTCACAACCAACAATATAAAAGCTCTGTATAAAATGTGTACGAGGCTGCCTTGTAAGAAGTGTTTCTCTCCATGCCGTCTCTGCTAGGCTTAATACAGACTCTCAGTTCAGACTTTGTTCATGCTGAATGGATTTTGGGTCTCTACTCAGCAACACTTTAAATTCATGCCCTTCTTAGTCAATTTCTAAGTAGGACCTTATAGTCCTGCAGAGAACTTCTCATGGACTCGCTGCCCTCTGCCCACCCACATTACAGGCGAGTCTTTCCCTTCTCTTTATTGCTCTCGTCATAGCCCTCTAGTATTGCAGCATGTCTGCTCCTCACACTCTTTCTAGAGTTGTCTCACAGAACTGCAGTAGTGCCTCCTACAAACACTGGAAAAATCCTCCCTGACACATTTGGATCCCTTCTCTCTGAATTACATTTTGTCTCTTTATGATGCTCTTATGCATTCTGAGATGACAGCCTTTCTTTTTTTTTTATTTCTGTGTGAATTTTGTCTGCCTGGGAATGAAGGCAGCATCTTTTAGTCCATTTACTGTGAAAGGCATATGACTATCTGCCTCCTTTCACAAAGCCCCTCTGCACTTTTCCTTAAACCTCCCTAACCTAGCCTCTCAGGTCATTAATTTCTCAGAAAACATTTTTCTCACTCTCCTTTTCACAAAATGAAAGGAGCTACTTATGTTCAAATGAGGCAGAATCATTTTAGAGCCAGCGAATGGCTTTGTATGCACTATCACCACAAGGACCATTGCCCAAGTAGGAGAGCCTGCTGGGCACTCTTCTGCAAAGCACGTGATAAATGTGAGATAACTTCTCTTCACTCTTCAGAGCCAGAAAAAGGGAGGGTTTTTTCTTACTAATGCTTGCAACTTGGGACAAGTGAGTTATGCCAGCAGAACACACCCTGCCTCCTAAGATAACAGCACAGCACTTACATTACACCGATGAAGCTTTGCTCCATAAGGAAAAACAGCTGGAAAATCAATAAAAGTATTAGCAGCAATCGAAACAATACAAATAAAAATTTCTCCTTGGATTTAGCCTTGTCAGCAACTCTAAAGGACATTTTCTTATGTAGCATGTGACATGGGAAAAATTAGCATTCTGGTAACAATTTGTGAGTTTATAGATGGGCAGTGATGGTGACACATGCTTTTAATCCCAGCACTCGGGAAGCAGAGGCAGGTAGATCTCTGTAAGTTTGAGCCCAACCTGGTCTACAACAGCTAGTTCCAGGACAGGCACCAAAGCTACACAGAGAAACCATGTCTTGAAAACCATAAATAAAAGAGTCAGAACTGATCCATTTAACAAATAACTGTTATATCCATACTCTGTATTAAATATGACACTAACAGTAACCAAGAAAGAAGACATTAAAGATAATATTTTAGTGAACATAGGAAAACATCCCTAATTCTAGTTACTTGCCAAAGGCAGCTAGGAAAGACATTAAATAAGATATTGTTCCTGTAAATAACAAAGAATATTATGATTTACCTAGTGGATTCTGACAGTTCAAAACAAGAAGACATGAGTAACATATTTGGGATCCCAAAATGAAAAATAACCAAGCACTAAGAGAAAATGGGGCATGAGTAGCTGAGATAGTAAAAGGTATTAGCAGAAGCTGAAATTTTAAAAGTAGGAATGTATAGAGACATATATAATATAACATACAATATATCACATAGTATATAGCATATATATGATAATATAGTAGATATGTATATGTGTGTGTGTATATATATATACATACACACACATAACTACACTTGGTTTACTTCCGGGGTCTGTGGCCCTTTTGCTTGAATCTGTATAGACTCTGTGATCATGTGACCAACAGAAATGGTGAAGCATTTTTTTCATCTAGTTTGGTCTCAGGATATGGGGTGGGAAGGCTTGCTTTTAGAACATAGCCATCAGGATGTGAGCAAACACAACATCCTCAGAGAAAGAATCCAATTTCTCTGCTTCGAAGCTTGGCAAATCTTACAACTAAGAGGCTGCTTCAAAAGGAGCTACTTTAAAGCGAATCCTTAGGTCCCACTGAAACCCAACAGTGGAGTACAATAGCAGAGACAAGACACCTCTCCAAGCCACAAATGACTACAGATTCAATTTACAACTGGATTATTGTTCTTGTGTCAAACCAATAGGTTTGGGTGGTTTGTGTGTAGTCATAGATAACGGGAATGTGGGAGATTTAAAATCAGATTTATAAGAAATACCACAAATGTGATGGATGATAGCAGGGCTTCTTCATTTGATTAGAGGGACAGATGATAAGGGAAGGGAAATTATTAAATATCTCACAAATCATACACGAGTTGCAATGCCTTAGCATAGAAAATAAAGATGAAACTTAATGACTTCTGAAAGCATGACACTCAGTAACCTATGCTCACAATGTGCCATTAAGACACTTAAAGTGTTTAGCCATCATTGGACTTTCTTACAATAACTTCCAAAAAGACACTTGAAATTTGAGCATATTTCTTAGATACATGAACAGATGCTGAAACTGCATAAGAACTTTCTGAGACATCCGTTATATGTGATTATCATGAGCTATTTTTACCATGACGTATATCCCTTTGGAGATATACCTGAAAGACCTTTAGAAAAACAGCCTAGGCTTACCGTACCATTTCTAACATTTTCTGAGACACCCCCCCCACCATGTGACCCATTGGGTGTTTTGTTTGCTTTGTATTTTGTTCTTTGTTGGTTGCCTATTCTTTCATTTCCACAAGTAAAGAACTGGTAAATATCCTGAGTCTTCTAATATTTGCTTCATAATTACAGTATTGGAAGTTTTCTAGTCTCCCTGAAATATCTATTACAGGACAGGAACCCTTTTCCAGACTGTATTGTCGAGTCTCTCTTCTGGTCCTTTACTCTCACATAAGTGTTATGTTTGGGAGACAGAGATTTGATGTGTGTATATTAAAACTCTCTTTATACTATAAATATTTTCCACCTTCCTCTGATGAGGCACTGAGGAAATTTTTCAGAGGCAGGGGACAAAAGAGAAATAATCAGTTAAGCTCCAGGTATAAGATAAAAAGAGTTGCTTATCAACTCACTAGGAAGTTATCTTCTAGGGTTGAGGGCAAAGTAAATCACACATCACTCTCTGCCTCTTGGAAATCTGCTATGGGCTGGGAACAAAGGATGCTGGAATAATTACCTAACTCTTGGATTGAGGAATGTCTATACTGGCAAAAAATAATTCATAAGAGCTAAATTAGAAACTGTAACAAGAACCATGAGCTTCTGTGTGAATATTAAATTATCTAGTTTCTCTTGAAAATAACTAGAACTGGGCTCACATCCTCATGTTGCAGCCTCTGGACAGAGAGTGTGAGGACTGTCTGTGTCATACAGAGCCCTGGAGCTGAAGTAGCCACTGTCGCCATCAAGAGTTTCCTGGCTTAAGGCAGTGTTTTTAATTCATAGCATCACAGTCAGACATTTTCCCTCTCATAAAGATATAAGATAGTGAAATTTCTTGTATCTAAATGTCTACAAAAGCAATAAAATACAATTTAGTGACGAAGAGCAATGTTTCCAGTATTTCAATCTTCAAGCTACTAGGCTGATTTACATTACTTCCTTGGCCCCTGTAGAAATTAGTGTTTGCTTCATCTTACTTCAGGCAAAAGGAAACTGTTGACACTGCCTCTCTAGTCCTGAATGGACCTGACAGTATATCAGTTTCTACTTTTCTGTTTCGAAGAATTGGACCACTGCCTAAGTCACTCCGACTGTCCTTTCACTGCCTTTGAGTTATCTCACAAAATGACCATTTACGGTTTTATTGTATTGCCCTTCCAATAAATATGTCAGCTGTGGATTGAACCCAATTCCTTCTGCTTGGGCTGAGCTCACAGCCAGCAAACAACTTGGAATTCCTGCTGCTCAAAATGTGTTTTCAATACCCCTCTGCTTCAGGTGGCTGCTGCTCTTTGATGTCCCCTGGCTTGGAACACAGAGGTGGCTCAGTGAGTAAAGACACTTGCTGCCTGCTAGCCATGGTCAAGCCATTTTGTAAAGTGCCTGCAATTTGATTAAACAATACTTCCTGAAACTAAAGTAACCCAAACAATCCTTGCCCTCCCTACCAATTGTCCCCAAGACCTTAGTAACAGCTGAACAGAAAGGATATTTATTTGTTGCCACACATTCTTTAATCTATACACACTATATTTAGTTAGTTATGTCTAACAACACTACAAATTGGGCCAGAAAGGAAAATATTTCATTCTTTTTCTTCCCTCTGATTCTGACCCTAGAGACTACCTCTATAGGTCTCTTCCCAGAATAAAGTCTGCCTTGTCATTGAATCTTTCACCACCCCCTCTCCTTTTATTCCTTTCCCATGGCCCTTATACTACAAGCTTAACAACCTGACTTTATTTCCTGGGACCAAAGTGGTGGAAGAAGAAAACAAATTCCTGAAAGTTTGTGTGTCCATACATGTGTCATAGAATGCCCATGCTCCCCACAACACAAAATAAATTAATAAAATATAACCAATTTTTTTTTTTACAATTTTTACATTGGCTTAAGGTCAATCAGTGCATTAGGTCCATCACAAATGTCATAACCAAAACAAGCTATTACATTATAGTAGTCTTTAGTCTCACAAAATATGTTTAGTTTCCTCTCATGGTTTTCATGTCTCAAGAATAAAACATGATATAAAAAAACAAAAAAGCCTCCTCTTTTTAATAAAATGAGTTTTAAATTGAATTTCTCAAGTAAATGTATGAAATTCTTATTTTATTTTGTCTTGTTTGTTAGGAATAATCTTATAAACTTTGGGTAGAGGGAGAAATAAATGGCCTTTAGTCAGAAAAAAATCCTCCCTCAAAATTCAATGGGAATGGTATCAAGGACCTCTGCTGCAGACAATGACCTTGGTAATGCTAAATATTCTGAACGCAGCTGTCTATACGTGGAGGAGAGGATCTGAATGCTTGTGACCTCCAAAGGTTCCATGAGTCGTATTCAACAATATCAGATTTTTAGGAAGTGGAGTCTTTGAAAGGTGATTAGATTAATAAAGTGAATTCTTAGTGAGTGATATTAGAGCCCTCATAAAAGAAACACCTTTCTCTATATGGTGACAGAGCTAAAAGGTGCCACATGTGAACCAGAAAGTAGACTGTCCACAAATATCAAAGTTTGATTTTGGATATCTATAAATGGGGTGCGTGTGTGTATGTGTGTGTGTATGTGTGTTCCACTCATGTGCCACCCACTTTATATTTGTGTTATGACATCACAAACAGACTAAGAAAAGAGAATATCAGAAAAGTCAGGAATTTTAAAGGATAAACAGACTCTAGTATTAAAATAGATGTGATGAATAAGAGATAAGAGCAAAAAGAGGAGAAGGGGAAGTTTCTGGGTAGTAAGGAAAGTATTAGTGGGGAATCGAGAAAGTCCAAGCATTGATTAAGCTGTTTTCTGTTAGGCCTGTATTGTTGGGTAATTAACATCTGTTTCGGAGCTACAGAGGCAGAGGCAAGTTAATGGCCTTGCTGATGGGGCCTTATCTTCTTTCCTTCCTCAATAGCAGTTATTCTGATTTCTTGGACCTAGAGGCTGAAGAGAAACTGGCACCTGTTTCTAATCTCTATTGAAGCTTCAAAATGGAAAATAATAACCTAATTAAATGAAAGGATTCGCCTCTCTCCTGGAGATGCTGGGAAGAATACAAAGCACTCATCAGAGTGTTCAAGTTTTGTGCAGCAGAACAGATGATGGATAAAAGTTCAGGTGCTCTGCAATTAGTGATGGGCAAGTGCTTCTGGCAGGCATCCAATGCCCAGAGACTCAGCACAGCCATGGCCTGCCAAACTGTGTCCTTAGGAAGCCTCATTTTCTATCCCTTCGAAAGTCAGAATTGTAATTGCTGTGTTCTGAGATGAATGAAGGGCTAATTTGCCTGCTCACAGAGTGCATTTCCAGAGCGCTTCCTTTCTGGTGAGTCAGGAAGGTGGCTCTGCTTCACCCACTTCTATGAGGGCTGCAATGATTCCCATAGAAATGCACTATTTGCTACATGTAAAGCACAGGAGATCTCTCCATGGTTTGTATTAGAGACCACTAGGAGAGCCAGAACCCAGAAATAGAATCTCTCAGGCTGGTAAACAAAGACTGCAATTTTTATAAGAAGTTTCATAATTCTCATTCCAGTGAAAATGTTGACTTCCTGATTTTTGATATTTCCTATTCAACACAGGAGGACTACGCACTATATTTTAACTCATAGTTTATTAAGTAGTAAAAGTATCAGACAGATTGTATCCTAACCATAATGACATATTTAACATTTTTAAACAAATAATTAAATTAGCCAATCATAAATTTGGATCAACTTTATTTTTAAAAGGCTAGTACATACATGACGGCCCATGCAGAAACTGAAGAATCAGGAAACAGTTAAGAAAGCAATAGATTCTGGGAGCCCTGGCTGAGGAAAGTTCTTCTCATCCCACTCTCCCTTTTCCAGATGCTGACAGACTGTTGTGCTTTAGAATTCCCTTTTGTTGTTAAGCTCTTGGGAACATTACAACCCGTCCTGAATAATTTCGGAAAACAGCTTCTGTGTATCTGTAAACAGTGCCTCATACAGGTAACAATCTTAATGTAGTTAATATGCCCAGCAAATTTATAAGGTTATCAAATTGCATAGTGTCAAATCTCCTTGAAGATGAAGATAAATGTAGAATAATTAGCATGACCCTCAACATGAAATTGTAGGCCATTAATACCACTTTTTCATAGGTCTTTTAGGTGGATTTCACAGAAGTAGAAAAATCCAACAGTGACTCTGAGAAAAGGGTGTCTTCAGTGATTTTAGGCATGTGTTTCTCACCAAACAAAGAGAAACTTGTCTTTATAGAGGAACTGTTCCCTGCCTGCAGAATCATCAGTGATGAACAAAATTCATGACACCTTTGCTACCTACAGGGAATATTGTTAAGAACATTTTACCTAGATTTGATTTGATTCTTTAAAGATTTTTTAACAACATGTTGATGTAGGATTCCCCTCTGCATGCTGTGAATATGTTTTATTACCATTGGTTAATGAATAAAGCTGTTTCAGCCAATGGTTTAGCAGACAAAACTAGGTGGGAAATCAGAACAGAGATAGAGAGTAGGTGGAGCCAAAGAGACACCATGTAGTTGCCGAAGGAGAAATACGCCAGAACAGAATCTTACCCAATAAGCGACAGCCTCAGGGCAATAAACAGATTAATAGAAATGGGTCAATTTAAGATGTGTTAGTTAATAAGAAGCTTGAGCTAATCGGCCAAACAGTGTTGTAGTTAAGATAGTTTCTGTGTAATTATTTAGGTCAGGGCAGCTGAGAAACAAAGAGCAGTCTCTGCCTAAAAAATGGCACCCAACATGGGTCAACTACATCCACATAAATCCTGAGAGAGCTTGGGAAAAAATTCTAGACACAAAAGAACAGACTTAAGCATGGCTTCTTGGTAGCAGCATTTTCTTTGGTAGGCTCTGTTTGCTGACCACAAGCAGAGATGTGGCTCCTTTATGAAGGCTACCTGGTCTGTACTGACAACACTAATAGTTCTGGCTCTTTCAGGAGGTCCAGATACGGAACACTTAAATAGGGTTTGTGATTAGAGTGCTACAAGTTGATTAATGTCAACATAGATCTGATGCATGCCTGGAGCTGGGGAAGTGAACATGGCTCACAGAGGCAGTTGATGTACCTCTGCCATATTAGAAGGTCCAGGAGAGGCCCACCCAGCATTCAGGGCTGCTGAAACCACACTGCTTACCATTTTAAGATGCTACTTGTTAGAAAAAGATTTCAGCTACACAATAGAACAGATTCAGACATAAAATACCTCTAAATGAGACACAGTGTGTTTTAAAAATGTACATCGGCTTGGGGGAGAAAAGAAAAAAAGTATAGGTAAACCAAAGCCTTTAAAGAGACAGGAAAAGTAATATAAAAAGTATAGACAGACACAGATTAAAGGAGTAAAGAGAATTAAAAAAATAAGCCACATAAAGATGGAATATAAATAGAGAGTCTGGATTACATATATTATTGTGTTTTCTTTGAGATATTTGATTCTGGTGGTTGCTAAGTTAAACTAACATAAAGATATATTGACTTCAAAATTTGCATCTAAGGATATATTGTTTTGGAAAAGAGGCTCTGCTGTTATTTTCACAGAAAATAAGAACCTGTGGATTCCTTCCAGGTCAATGTTGTTTGATGGAACAAAATCCCCCAAAAGGTCTCAGTGAACCTTAAAAAATACTTTGCCCAAAAGACATCAGAAAGCAGTTTTGAGAAAACAATGACCAAATTCCCAAAATGATTTTTTATAAATATTTGTTTTCATATAAAGGGAGGTATGATATAGAGATGAATACTTTACATTGATATGGATCTTGGTCTATTGATACAGATTTTGTTACACTGTGTATATGTCTATTTCTACTCTTAAGGTATTGTGTTTGTGTAACTCATTTAAAAATGCAATTTTAAATTACAGATTAATCTGTAGTCATTTATAACACTCAAACTATAGTCATGTTAGTTAGGTTTTCTGGGTATACAGAGATTTATTTCAGTTAGGTCATCTTCAAAACTTAAAAGACCTACAGGATATGCTTCTGGCAGCACCATTACTTCAGAGAAGTTGATGGGCATTGAAGAAACCATTTGCCTCCATTGTGACAATACTAGCCATTTGGACAAGAAACTGTTCTTGCCTGGATTGCTTGGATGGTGTGCTATATAAAAAGGACATGGAGTAACCACAGAAAAGTAACCATTAAACTTGCCAAAAGAATGTGTGACAGTAAGTAATTTATTTGGGGTTTCTGTCTTATGAAAGAGTCAGCCATACATTCTACAGGACACAGAAAGCAACTGATAAACTTTGCCAGTACAAGGTAGAACAGATCTTCAAATTTCCAACATCATAGAGAACTCTGCCAAATAATGAGGGTCTGTATGCTGAAAATGGATGCACCAACATTACAAAAGAACTTTGAGTGACTCTCCAGGTAGCAAGATGTCTCTGTCAATTCTAGAGTTTTGGAAGTTACTTACAATACACTTCCTGTTTACTTAGGTAATATTATATCATTCTTGAGTTTTTAATGGAGTTATAACTAGATAGTTATAGTTTTCATAGTTATTATAAAAGATAAATTAGATATAAATATTATAACTGTAATTCTTGCTTGATAAGTGTTTTGTATATGTAATTTTACTATGCTAAAGTTAATTCTTCCAATTATTGAGACAGAAAAGGGGAGATGCTGAGGGATTCCCTTCTGTATAGTGTGAATATGTTTTATTACCATTGGTTAATAAAGAAATTGCTTCAATCAATGGCTTAGCAGAATAAAGCCAGACTAGAAATACAAACAGTGATAAATAGAGAGAGTAGATGGAGTCACAAAGATGCCAAAGGAAAAGGACATGCCAAAACCTTAAGAACATTATAGGTAAGCCACAACCTTGTGGCAATACACAGATTGTTAGAAATGGGTTAATTTAAGATGTAATAGCTAGATAGGAATATGCTAGTTGTTGGCCAAACAGTATTGTAATTAATATCATTTCTGTGTGATTATTTGGGTCTGAGTGGCTGGGGAAAAAAAGCAGTCACCATTTACAAAGTTAAGGTCAGTGAAAATTAAGGTCACTTTTGATACAATGTGTATATGTATATTTCTACTCTTGTTTAACGTATTAATGTTTATGCAGCTTATTTAAAAATGTAATGTATAATTAAAACTTGTAGATTAATAGTCATATTAGTCAAGTTTGTAGTCATGTTAGTTAGATTTTCTAAATATACAGAGATATATTTCAGATGGATAGGTATTCTTCAAACTTTTTAAAGACATACAGAATATGGCATTTAAAAGGTTTAAAGAACTTAGACTTTTCATGACAATAAGACACATCTACTGGCAGCACCAATCTACTTCAGGAGGTTGATGGGCATTGAAGAGGCTCCTTATGGAGTTTGTTAGCCATTTGGGCAAGAAACTGCTCTTGCCTGGACCGATAAAAGGTATGATGTATGAACTGGGCATGCAGTACACACAGAAAAGTCACTTATAAACTTTGCAAGAGATGGGATGGTCCTTCAGGGTTCCTACTTCACAGAGGAAACTGACAGACATTCTACAGGATACAGAAGAAAGCAACTGATGAACTTTGCCATTACAAGGTAGGACAGATCTTCAAATTTTCTACTTCATGGAAAACTCTGCTGGATACTATGGGCCTGAAGGCTGAAAATGGATGCTGAATGTCACAGAAGAACTTTGGGTGACTGTCCAGGCAGTGAGATGTCTTTGTTAATTCTGAGACTTTGGAAGTTGCTTACATTGTACTTTCTATTTACTTAGATAGTATTATATCCTTCTGGGGTCTTTGAATAGTTGAAGATAGATAGTTATAGTTTTCCTTAGTTATGATAAAAAATAAGTTAAATATAAAACTTTATATTCACAAAGATAAGATAGATGATAAAGTATTTTACTTATTTTGCAAATATAAATGAACTAAATATTATTAGTATAATTCTTGCTTGATAACTGTTTTGTATATTTAATTTTACTTTCTTAAAGTTAAACCTTCATTTTTATTGAGACAGAAAAGAGAAGATTATGTGGGATTCCCTTGTATGCTGTGAATATGTTTTATTACCATTGGGTAATGAATAACTGTTTCAACCAGTGACTTAACAGAGCAAAGCCAGGCAGGAAATCTGAACAGAGATAGAAAGAGAGAGAGAGAGTAGGTGGAGTCAAAGAGACACCATGTAGTTACCAAAGGAGAAAGACACCAGAACAGAACCTTACCCAGTAAGCCACAGCCTCGTAGCAATACACAGATTAATAGAAATGGGTTAATTTAAGATGTTAGAATTAGTTAATAAAAAGCCTGAGCTAACAGGCCAAACAGTGCTGTAGTTAAGATAGTTTCTATGTGATTATTTGGGTCAACGCAGCTGGGAAACAAAAGGGCAGTCTCTGCCTACATGCTATAGAAGAAGAGAAGTTTGATGATATAGAAGAAGGGAAGTTTGAGGATGAATGAAAGTCCTTACAGACCTGAATTTTCCTCCAGGACAATGTGTGGGGGAAATCATCCTAAGTTTGAAGAGTGGAGTGCAGCACTCCAAACCTCAAATAAGGAAGAACATACCTAAATTGCAAAATTATTCATTTTTTAAATTGTATGTACCTTACCTCCCTTCTATGTTTTTAATAATCTAGCCTACAGATGGTAGCAAATATACATTATGTATCTGACGAAATATTCAATTTTTTGTTTTTTTTAATTATTACTTTATAAATAACACCAATCAAAATTTCCACTTCCTCCCCTCCTCCCACTTGCCTCCTGCTCCCCGACTCAACCTTCCCCCACCCCCTCCAGTCCTAAGAGAGGGCAAGGTACCCTGCCCTGTGGGAAGTCCAAGGCCCTCCCCCCTACAGCCAGGCTTAGGAAGGCATGCATCAAATGAGACTAGGATCCTAAAAACCCAGCACATGCAGTAGAGACAAATCCCAGTGCCATTATCATTGGCCCCTCAGTCTGCCTCAATTGTCAACCACATACAGAGGGTCCAGTTTGAGCCCATGCTCATTCAGTCCCAGTCCAGCTGGAATTGGTGAGCTCCCATTAGGTCAGGCACACTGTGTCAGTGGGTGAATCAACCCCTCGTGGACCTGACTTCCTTGCTCATATTCTCCCTCCTTCTGCTCTTCAACTGATGTGCTAAGATGTGGGTCTCTTTCTCTATTTCCATCTGTCACTGGACAGAGGTTCTATGGTGATATTCAAGATAGTCATCAGTCTGACTACAGGACAAGGCCAGTTCAGGTACCCTCTCCTCCACTGCCCAGGGTCCTAGATGGGGTCATCCCCGTGAACTCCTGAGAACCCCTCCAGAGCCAAGCCTCTTGCCAATCCCCAAATGGCTCCCTCAAATAAGATATCTCCTTCCCTGCTCCCATATCTGTCCTTCCTCCATCTCAACCATCCCACTCCCCTAAGCTCTCCCCAAACCTCCCCTTATCCCATCTCTCTCTCCCTCTCTCCTCTACCCCTACCCCCACCCCCATGCACCCAACTTTTGTCTGGCGATCTTGTCTGCTTCCAATTTCCAGGAGGATCTATATATGTTTTTCTTTGGGTTCACCTTGTTACTTAGCTTCTCTAGGATCACAAACTATAGGCTCAATGTCCTTTGTTTATGCCTAGAATCCACTAGTGAGTGAGTACATACCATATTCATATTTTTGGGTCTGGGTTATCTCACTCAAGATAATGTTTCTACTTCCATCCATTTGCATGCAAAATTCAAGATGTCATTGATTCTTACCGCTGAGTAGTACTCTAATGTGTATATGTGCCACACTTTCTTTATCCATTCTTCCATTGAGGGGCACCTAGGTTGTTTCCAGGTTCTGGCTATTACAGATAATGCTGCTAGGAACATAGTTGAACAAATGCTTTTGTAGTGTGATTGGGCATCTCTTGGGTATATTCTCAAGAGTGGTATTGCTGGATCCTGAGGTAGCTTGACTCCCAGTTTTCTGAAAAACTGCCACACTGATTTTCATAGTGGTTGCACAAGTTTGCATTCCCACCAACAATGGATGAGTGTTCCCCTTGCTCTACATCCTCTCCAGCATAATCTATCATTAGTGTTTTTGATCTTTGCCATTCTGACAGGTGTAAGATGGTATCTTTGATTGCATTTCCCTGAGAGCTAAGGAAATTGAACAAGTCTTTAGCATCTTTTGGCCATTTGAAATTCTTTTGTTGAGAATTCTCTGCTCAGCTCAGTACCTCATTTTTTAATTGGGTTATTTAGAATTTTAATGTCTAGTTTCCTGAGTTCTTTATATATTTTGGAGATCAGACATTTGTCTGCTATAGAGTTGGTGAAGATCTTCTCCCATTCAGTAGGTTGCCTTTTTGTCTTAATGACTGTGTCCTTTGCTTTACAGAAGCTTCTCAGTTTCAGGAAGTCCCATTTATTCATTGTTGCTCTTATTGTCTGTGCTACTGGGGTTATATGTAGGAAGTGATCTCCTGTGCCCATGTGTTGTAGGCTACTTTCCACTTTCTCTTCTATCAGGTTCAGTGTGGTCAGATTTATATTGAGGTCTTTAATCCATTTGGACTTGAGTTTTGTGCATGATGATAGATATGGGTCTATTTTCATTCTTCTACAGGTTGACATCCAGTTATGCCAGCACCATTTATTAAAGATGATTTCTTTCATCCATTGTATAGTTATAGCTTCTTTGTCAAAAATCAGGTGTTCATAGGTTTGTGGTTTAATATCCAGGTCTTCAATTCAATTCCATTGGTCAACGTCTCTGTTTTTATGCCAATACCAAGCTGTTTTCATTACTGTAGCTTTGTAATAGAGTTTGATGTCAGGGATGGTAATGCCTCCGGAAGTTCCTTTATTGTACAGTATTGTTTTGGCTATCCTGGGCTTTTTTCCATATAAAGTTGATTATTGTCTCTCAATGTCTGTGAAGAATTTTGTTGGGATTTTGATGGGGATTGCATTGAATCTATAGATTGCCTTAGGTAGGATTGCCATTTTTACTATGTTGATCCTACCAATCCAAGAGCATGGGAGATCCTTCCATTTTCTGGTGTCCTCCTCGATGTCTTTCTTCAAAGACTTAAAGTTCTTGTCAAATAGGTCTTTCACTTCCTTGGTTAGTGTTACCCCAAGATACTTTATGCTATTTGTGGCTATTGTGAAAGGTGATGTTTCACTGATTTCCCTCACTTTTTCTTTATCCTTTGTGTATAGGAGAGCTACTGATTTTTTGAGTTGATCTTGTAACCTGCCACATCACTGAAGGTATTTATCAGCTGTAGGAGTTCTCTGGTAGAGTTTTGGGGATCACTTATGTACACTATCATATCATTTGCAAATAATGAAAGTTTGACCTCTTTCTTTCCAATTCAAATCCCCTTGATCTCCTTATATCGTCTTATTGCTATTGCTAGAACTTCAAGTAATATGTTGAAGAGATATGGAAAGAGTACACAGCCTTGTCTTGTTCCTGATTTTAGTGGAATCACTTTGAGTTCCTCTCCATTTAATTTGATGTTAGCTGTCGGCTTGCTGTATATTGCTTTTATTATACTTAGATATGATCCTTGTACCCCTAATCTCTCCAATACCTTTATCATAAATGGGTGTTGAATTTTGGAATGACATGGATCTAAATGACTGGACTTGTTTGCTTTTTTTTTTCTTTTTCCCATTAGCTAAACTGTTGCTATTTAGTTCAAATGACATATTTGACTCTGCAGCACACAAGACTCTATGTATCCTTACCTCATGTGTCCCCAACAATACTCACCTAGTTTTACTTGAGGCTTTTCTACACCCTGCTATTTGATGGCTTTTTCTTGAGTGACTACCAGAGGTTTGAGAATTCCCGGTTTCTTCAAGTATTTACTTACAGAGGGTAACTAAAATATTAATGACTGATTGTAGAGAATCCATGGTACTTAGGCTTGGAAGTAGCAATGAGGGACACCCAGAAGGAATATTTAAAGCAAAACAACAAATATGGATGGCAAGTCAACATACCAAAAATGACCTTGTAAAAAAATTTTTTTTATTTTATGAGCATTGGTGTTTTTCCTGCCTTTATGTGTGTTTGAGGGTGCCAGATCTCCTGGAACTGGAGTTACATATAGTTGTGATCTCCATGTGGGTGCTAGGAATTGAAACCCAGGTCCTCTGCAAGAGCAGTTAGTGCTCTTAGCTGATGAACCTTCTCTCCAGTCTCCAAAAATCAACTTTTAAATTAGCCAAGGACATTCCTCTGCATTTACATTCATTTTGACAGTGAGACATGAGCCTAATGCCTTTCTCTATGGTCTATGGCCAATTCTTCTTTTTGCAATTTTTTGTTGTTTTTCAAGAAAGGGTTTCTCTGTAGCTTTGGAGCCTGTACTGGAACTCACTTTGTAGACCAGGCTAGCCTCGAACTCATGGAGAGCCACCAGTCTCTGCCTCCCAAGTGCTGGGATTAAGGGCATACACCACCACCACCCAGCTCTATGGTCACTTCTTTATCAGTGATCCAACATAGGTTGAAGATTGTGAGATCACCTCCTTTCCTCGGGGTGTTAATGGTCAGCGATGCTGACAGTGTTTTACATGGGGCTCTGTGGATTATGATAAAGGACCTCCAAGTTTCCAGCAGAAATGTCATGACACCCGAGAGCAGCAGTCTCAGCCACCATCCTAACATCTCCCTACAACTGTTATAGATTTTGGATTGGCTGAGAATTCTAAAGGAGCGAGTGTGGGAAAGGAGTGAAGACTGAAACATCAACAATAGTAAGGTAGAAGGGGCTTGGGCACGGAGGCCACCTCTTGGCTTGTCTCTATTTCTATCCATAACCATAGATAAATAGTTGCCAAGAGAGATTTCTCTTATTAAATTATTTGCCACAGTTATTTTACAAGGAGACATTACACTGTACCAGTGGACACACTATTGCTCCAAGCATGCAGGTCTCTAAATATTAAAGTCCAAGAAATGAAGAGAAAGTTGAGAAAGATCATTGCTCCCCTGTGCTTTCAGCAATCCATTTCCTCAGTGTGTCAAACATCTATTAGCAGCTACTTGGTATAGTTACTAATCTTAATCAAATAATCTATTTTCTTCCTTTAATGACTCCTGCAAAGTCTGTATTTTTTTTACAATTGAATGTTTAAGCTTGTTTTTCAGTTTTAAGAGTAGTTATTGAAAAAACATTTCTTCTGAGCAAGAGAAGTGTGCTCTTATTTTAGATATTACCTGTCAAATTGAATTTGTGATTTTGATTATTGATGAGTATTAAAACTATGAAGCACGGGCTGGTGAGATGGTTTAGTGGGTAAGTGTACATACTGATCTTTCGGAGGACTTGAGTTTGGTTCCCAGCACCAACATTCTGTCACAACCACCTGTCACTTCAGCTCCAGGAGGTCCTATGGCCTTTTTGGCCTCCATGGATACTTCCACTCACACACACACACACACACACACACACACACACACACACACACCCTAAGTAAATAATACAATACATCTTACAAAATATGTGCCTGTGGAAGTCACTCACTTGTAGAGTGCTTGTGTGAAACCCTGAATTTGAGCCTCAGTATCAATAAAGCAGACATGGTAGTGAATGCCTGGAATCCCAGCACTTTAGAGGTGGATATAAGGAGTTGAGGGTTATCTTACATTGTAAGTTTCAGGCCAGTTGGGCTACATGAGACCCAGTCTCAAAAAACAAACAATAAAAGTTTATGGACTTTTGATATAATCACTTTTTCCTTTCTGTTCCACAATTTATTGCATTTGACGTTTGTTGTTTGCTGTTTTTTCACTCTTTGTGCTCTTTGGGGGGTGGCTCCACCAAGCTCCAAAATAAATACATACAGAATCTTATTCTTCCTTATGAATGTCCAGCCTTAGCTTAGCTTGTTTCTTGCCAGCTTTTCTTAAATTATTCTGTCTATCCTTTGCCTCTGGGCTTTTACCTTTCTCTTTTTCTGTATATCTTTTCTTTACTTCTTACTCTGTGCCTGACTATGTAGCTGGGTGCCTGGCCCTTAGTGTTCTCCTCCTTCTCTCACTTCTAGATCTCCTTTGCTCTTTTTCTCCTTCTATTTATTCTCTTTTTCTGCCAACCCTGCCTATCCTTTCAGTGCCCAGCTATTAGATGTTCGGCTCTTTATTAGACAAGTCAGGTGTTTCAGACAGTCACAGTAACACAGATTCACAAAGTTAAACAAAAAGCAACATAAAAGGATGCAACACATCATTGCATCATTAAACAAATGTTCCACAGCATAAACAAATGTAACATCTTAAACTAATATTCCACAACATACATCTTCTTTTAATTGATACTAGCTTTATGTTTTTGGAAGCATCCTTGACAAATTATTTCAGAAAAGGTGAACACTTGCATCCTTGATATCTGAAAATGTCTTTATTTTATGTTTGAAATTTAAATTAGAATAAGGTTCTTGGTTCAGTGCTTGGAATCCTGCAAGAGACCCTGCTCCCATGCTGAGGGGAACTGGAGAGGTGAGTAAGTGGCCACAGGGCCTGAAGTGACACTCTCTGGGACAGTCCCAGGGGGACTGAATCCAAGCCCCCTCCAATTCCCTAAGCTTTTCTGGCTATCCAGCAGGATGTATTCCCAGCTGCTGGCTTTCTTTACCCGAATCCACCCAGCCCCCAAGCACTCCTTTTCATCTGTGGGGTCCTTGGATTCCCCCAGCACAGCCTGATTCAGGGCAGAGGGTATCTGAGAGCCTGCTCCAGTGCTGAGAGGACCGAAGACAGGGCAGACCAAGAAAAACTCCCAAGTACACAGTCAGCCACAGCAAAGATTGGACCAAGACGCCAAGAATCTGCTGGCCTCATTTCTAGGAAGAGATGGGTAGGCGCCAATGCAAGAATTCCTCTAACATCCTGAAAAGCAACATGGTAACACCAGAATCCAGCAAACATACAACAGGAAGACTTGAACATCCTAAGCCAGAAGAAGTAGAAGAAAACGACTTTAAACGTAACCTTATGAAAATGATGGAGACCTTTAAACAGGAAGCGAAAAACTCCCTTAAAGAAATGGAAGAGAAGACAAACAAAAAGTTAGAATATTCAATTTTAAAAAAAATCAGATGGGTCAGACCCAGTTCAATGATGACTGCATATCCCTGATTTTCCTTTGAAAACAGACCTCAGAGTGAATGGGAGGACCTGAGTGTTAATCACTCCTCTATAATGTCTCAAGTTGGCTATAGGGGCTGAGGCTTAGAACCTATAGGAAATGAATGGGTAAATAAGTGTATCATTTATCTCTGTTTTTTGTACCATAGCAGGAAATATGACTTTTCTATTGTTTTTTAAATTTATTAAAACTTTATTATAAAAAACTTACAAATAAAAAACATAATGCAGTGAAATTAGATACACCCAAATCTATATATTTCACTGACTTCTAGCCGTTTTTGAACAGTCATTCTAAAACTGTGGACCTTCACATTGGATTGTCTTATTGTTTTTATTGAGCTGTATATTTCTCTCTGCTCCCCTCCCTTCCTCCCCTGTCCCTCCCATCCTCTCCCATGATCCCTATGCTCCCAATTTACTCAGGAGATCTTGTCTTTTTCTTCTTCCCATGTAGATTAGATCCATGTATCTCCTTCTTAGGATACTCTTTGTTGTCTAGGTTCTCTGAAATTGTGAACTGTAGGATGGTTTTTTTTTCTTTATATCTAAAAGTCAATTATGAGTAAGTACATATTATATTTGTCTCTCTGGGTCTGGGATACCTCACTCAATATGATGTTTTCTAGATCCATACAATTGCCTGCTAATTGCAAGATGTCATTATTTTTTTTCCACTGTGTAATAATCCATTGTGTAAGTGTATCACATTTTCTTTTTCCATTCTTCAGTCAAGTGGCATTTAGGTTATTTGCAGATCTTGGCTATGACAAATAATGCTGCAATAAATAATAATGAATAATAACAATAAATAATGCTGACATAATTGGTCACATGTCCTTGTGGTTAGATTGAGTATGCTTTGAGTATGTACCCAAAAGTGGTATTGCTGGGTCTTGAGGAATGTTGCTTCCTAATTTTCTGAGAAATGACCATACTGATTTTTCAAAGTAGTTGTACCAGTTTGCACTCCCACCAGCAATGGAGGCATGTTCCCTTTATACCACAACCTCTCCAGCATAAGTTTCACTGTCACATGTGTTTTACATATTTATTTGCCATCAAAAAATGAAAAATATATGACACAGTTAAGACTAAAAATAATAGTTAGCTTTATATACTCCTTCATGACTAAGTTGCAATTATTATATGCATATAATTTTTTTGTTTCCTGAAAAACACAAAGCCGAACTAAGTATGATGACTCCTCACTGTATCCCACCCAGTAAATAGACTTCTTTCTCCAATATAATACATCTCAGTTTACAAGAGCAAAATGGGGAAAGGCTCAACGTGCCATTCGACGCATATGAGGTAAATAGGTGAGCGATGACAAGTAATTGGTGCTACACAAGCTAGCATATGCTGATGCATTTGTATTTATGCTTAAACATTTATTTTACTTTCATCTTCAATTTATTTAATAAATGAATATAAGGGATATGTTTAGCAAAATTACTATAAAATCTTCCTTATTTGTGCTATCTTTTCTAGATTGAAATAAAAACATATTAAAATATAATTAATTGAGCTTACCCTTCCCAGACTCTTGATAGTTAATGGTTAATGAGAGAGATGGCTCCAATTTCTTTAGATATGTACATTCTGATGAGTTAAATTTGTTCTAATAAACAATCTCCCATACATGAATAGACAAGAAACTTATTAAATTCAATGGACCATACACAAAAAGGTGAATGTAAGGTGGGCATACCTGAAAAGAAGGGGTTCAGTGGGAGAGGGAGGTAATGAAAGAGGACATAAAAATGAGTAAAATTCAGTGTATAAATCTGTAAAACTGTGAAATTATAAAAGTTAATTTTGAAATATATCGCATGCTATAACTCACTTAAATAGAATGTAGCACAAATTTAAATAGTAGTATGAAGTCAGACTGTTAGAGATAAATTTCTTCTTGCTGAAATGTCTTGGACAAGACAGCTGTAATTTCTTTAATTATCAGAATGTCTGCAGAACACTTTGGTGAGGAGGATTATTTTTCTTTTCTGTGTGATGATTGACTCTCCCTAGAAACATATCAATGTGATAGTTCTAAGAAATTGCCACTAATTTGGGAAAAGAATATAAATGGAATAAAACCTTGCCCAACTAAAAAATAAAGGAATAAGAAATAGTTTGTGTTCAAGGAATGTCAATCACAACTGTTGACATTTGCAATGTGAAAAAAAACTCACAAAGATGTTAAGCTGTCAAATAATTTTATTAGGAGGTTATACACTTAGAAATTCCTATTATCACCATGAACTAGAATTCACTCAAGCTGCTCTTTCTTGCCAACATGGTGGGTGACCATTCCTTTTAAGGTAACTTTTGCCATCCAATTATGAGTTTCTAAGCTGAAAATAAAGTTAAATAGGCTTAAATTTGTAGGCAAGACTGAAGATAAAAGAGTTTAGTAGACAGATGGGGAGAATCTGAAGAGAGTTGGAGTAGGGGAAACCGTGATCAGAATATATTTTATGCGAAAATTATTTTCAGTTCAAAAAGTACTATAAATATAATAAAGAAGGAAGTCCATTTTAAAATTGAAGATATTAGGAATAACGTCACTGTACAGCCTTCCAACATTGTATTTTAATCATAAAACAATAAATATGCGGTTTGGGGGCCAAAGGACCTAAAACTGAGTATATTCTAGAAACACGTCTTTATCAGTCTTTGACTAGTGATCTCCCACTGCTATTATTTAAGAGCTGCACAGCAGTATGTGTTTACACAATGCAGGCAGGTACATCACATGAAGGAATACAGTATCCCATTTGATAATTTTATTCATGAATTGACTATAAGGGCTGTGTTGCTTAACTGGAATAATAAATAATGCTTTGTCAGGAAGAATGTTGACAAATATTTATGTATGTACTCATAAAAATGAACTGTGATTCGAATTAGTCTTAATAATAAAAACCCAGAGTCAGATATCAGGGTAAAAGCTGAAAGATCAGAGAAGTAAAAGACTAGCCACAGTCACCTCTTAGCTCTCTGACTCCTCACACCAAAAAGAGCCAATCTCCTGTCTCTGCCCCACCTTATCACTTCCTCTCTTTGCTCAGCCTTATCACTTCCTGTCTGCCTGTACAGACCTCCAAACCTCTATGGTTAACTAGTAGCTAGCAATACCATCTGACTTCCAGACAAGTTTTATTTGTCAGAATACAAACAAAATATCACAATATAAAATGCACAAATTTAAGATATATGTGTATATTTCTCTATCAGGTGACTCGTAAGACTCAGGCTGATATGGGAAACATTGCAGATATATGGACAACCACATTAAAGTGTAGTTGAGCTGAGTTTGACAGTGGAATGTGAACTGAATAGTTGTTATCCAGCCCATATTGTTACCTGTAACCAATTAACTGGTGTTGATCTGAAGCACTTATTAGTGGAGAGCTGAAAGAGGAACAGGTCAATGCCACATTGCATTGAAGGTATTCACTTCAAATTAATGCAAGTATCATTATGAACATTCATTTGACAATGTCAATTCATGGGTGAAAACAGAACTTAGAAAATAATTTAATCTTAAAACTTATGATTGAATCATTTCTATTCTATAGCTCCATGGTTAGGGAGAAATATAGTCATGGCAAAGGAAACTGTCATTAGAGCAAGAATCAGCTGGCACACCCAAGTAGTGTCGAGTCAAGGGGAAAGCACATATCACAAGTATTCCCAGGGATGGACCTGGATTTGACTTCAAGTAATGTAAAGCAATGATTTGAAATTTTCTCCCAGATCCACCTATTATTAATCAAATGTTTACACTTTTATTCATTCATTCTGTTTCCATGGTGAGGATGAAGGAGCACAATGCAGATATGAAGAGCCGAGGGAGTGATGGAAAACATGTCAGGTAGACACAGACTTCACAGTGTGAGGAACTCCCAGGGAACTTTGTGGAAGAGGAAAACATCGCCAAAGGACTGCTGAATATTTTTGTGGAAAAACTACAGAATGCTAGCAAGAAAAGCCAGCAGAAGAATTGCGAAGTGTCTATAATTTATTGGGACAAAAAAAAAAAAAAAACAAACCTAAGACTGCAGTGATTTACTACCAAAGGAAGAGCTATTTTTGTAACACATGAAACATTAATTTGCAAAGGGGTGGTTCAAAGGCATACTAATTTACTAAACTAGATCAAATTAAATGATATTACAGGCTATGACAACTTTAATTGATAGCATATAATAAAGGAAAAGAAATGAATGAAACCAAACTTGCATTTTCCCCAATTGTCACTCCCCTGCCAAAATCCAGTAGGTTAAAGTATATTCTAGTACATTACATATGATCAACATCTCATATTAGTGAACCTCTTTCAATCCTCCTGAGCTCTGAGTTCACAGAGAAACCTAGACCCTACGCCTGAATCCCTGGGAATATAAATCTTTTTGGATTTCAACTGCCCTGGTTTGAACAGTGAGCTGATTTCTCTTTTCAACCAGGTTGTAAAATGCAATGTTGATCTTTTAGGAGACCTCTGATAAGAAAGAAAATCATTATATCAAAAAAGGAGAGCTCCTTGCAAATAAGTGGGAGCTTTTGAACTGTCAAGAGTGTTTCCTCAGAGCAAGATTTTCCTCAGGGCTCCATTAATGTAGAGAAAGCTCATTATTTGGAGCTGAAAAACCCTGTTTAGTTAGCAGAAGTTCTGTTGCCTTCTTGTTAACTTAGTCTGGAGCAATGAACCCTTTTCTCTAACTTCCCACCCCAGCCTTATAATATAAATACACTATTAACCTAAGAGGGACCTCACTGCTAATTGTTTTTGTCTGCCTCAAGGGGCTGTGCTTTTTAAGAAGTGATATGTGTTCTTTGTCTATGTTAACTTAATATTGTCTGTAATTTCCTTTTGTTTATGGCATCCTTTTGTACAATTCAGTGTTAATTATCAAAACAGCGTCTTACTTAAGAGGACATTCCTCAGACAGGAAACATCTTCACTGACTCTTTCAGGCATGTAGAGCCCTGAAACTGTTCTAAATGTCTTCACCTCCCCCTCACTGAAATAAACACCTATCTGCTCAAAGCCCAAGAACATCACCTCACTGTAGAAAGATTTCCACTCAGTCATTATCAAAACACAAAAACAAAACTAAATATTATTTTAGGTGTAGTTGTAAAATAATCTGTAATATCTGTACTACAGATTATATTGGGGATGATACAGTTTGGGTAATAATCTAGGATTAGGTGTAATTTCCTTCTGTGTTTACTGCTTATTTAACATTGACCATGCCAGTCAGTTTCTCCACTTGCTGGTTTATTGTAGATTATGAAAATCTCCTATTAATAAGTTACAAGATGGTTCTAGGCCTTTAGGAAAACTCCAAGCATAGCCACTTATTAGATGCTACCTGAAGCTGCCTGTGTCCCAGATCTGGTCCTCTGTTCTCAATGTAAATAGTGATGTAAATATTTTAATGAAGTGAAAGAATCATATTTTCTTTTGAAGCACCAAGGGAATCTAATAAATCAGTGGCTCTCAACCTTCCTAATTCTACAACCCTTTAATGACGTTCCTCATGTTGTGGTAACCCCCAACCATAAAATTATTTTCATTGCTACTTCCTAGCTATAATTTTGTTACTGTTATGAATCATAACGTAAACATCAATGTTTCCCAAAAGGGTTGTGACCCACACATTGAGAATTGCTGTAATAGATGCTATGGTGAAAACTTTTAATATTCTGCTTTGATTAACCAGGACATTCAGCATTAGGCATGAAGTAAGCACACATTTGTGCTGTGAGTAGACATTGCATGTATACACATTCATAAATAATGCCATAAGAAAAGAATAGCATTGAGAAAGTTACTCATATTATACACTAGGAATATAGAGATGAGAACTCCAATTTGTTAGCTAATACCAAGTGGTCAGCCCTTTCTTACACACAAGTAACTTTATACAGACTGAGCAAGATGCATTTATGTATTTAGGAATATAGATGTGTATGCAAAGATACATTCATTTAACAAATTTATTGAAAAAAGACTTTAAAAGAAAGCAAGAAAAGTTATATGGGCGAGCTTGAGGAGGAAAAAGAAGAGGGAAATAAAATATTTATAACAAAATATAGATGATATTTTTTAAAACATTACAGCTTCTAAAATACAAATATTTTGTTACTTATTTCAAGATTATCTGCAAAACTGGACAACAGAGGTCAGGAAAATGTTTAAGAAGTAAACTCTTTCATATATAAAATTGTCAACTTCAGCCATAATCAATGCCAAACTATCTACATTAGAGTGTGGATGCAATTAAAACTTGTAGAGTCAACAAAAGTCAAAACAAAGGGTCTCACTAGTTGTGAACTGCAGTTCCATTCAAAAAAAAGATAATGAAAATGACTTTTATGAGAGAACCTGTGCTCACGTTGTCATCACAATGAAGGGAATGAGGGCAGCACCTGAATTCCCATGTGTTTACTCAATGACTAAAACCCACAGCTCCAAAATAATCCTTACCCTTGATCTGTTTTAACTGAAGTTCACAATATGAAATTATTAAAACTTCCATCTGAATGTT
>PVIU01023516.1:0-27293 GCA_004026605.1 Ondatra zibethicus
TGTGCCTGATCTAATGGGAGCTCACCAAATCCAGCTGGACCGGGACTGAATGAGCATATGATCAAACTGGACTCTCTAAATATGGCTGCCAATGAGGGCAGACTGAGAAGCCATCAACAATGACACTAGGACCTATCTCTTCTGCATGTATTATCTTTTTGGGAACCTAGTCGATTTGGATGCACACCTTCCTAGGCCGGGATGAAGTGGGGAGTGCCTTGGACTTCCCACAGGGCAGGGCACCATGCCCTCTTTTAAGGAAGCAGCAGGAGGGGGGAGGGGGGAGCGGGAGGGGACTGGGAGAAGGGGAGGAAATGTAAATTTTTTTAATGGAAAAAATAAAAGAATATAAAAAAATGAATAACATAAATACATTATACTTACATATATAAAAATTCAACAAATTAAAAAAAATTAGAAAGAATGTTATATAATATTTTTCACTTATTTCTAATCAGAAGAAAGTGATAATATGTGTCTTATAAGAATATTAAGTATGAAAGTCAAATACATTAAATTACTAGAACTGCATATCACAGATATCACCAAAGTAGTTTATTATAATAACTAACAGAGTTTTTTGTCCTGATCACTGTATATTTTCCAAAGGAACATGCAAATATATACCAGCTGTATCTGTAGCATCTAGGGAAATGTTAGTACAAAAAGAAATTAAATTTCTAATTTTGATTTAGATTATAATCTTCATTATCATGTTTCTTTATTTTACACATAAACCTGAACACAAAATATAATCTAATTTTAATCTAATGCTTGTGTGGTGTTATTAATAAGTCCTGATAAAAAGAAAGGTGTGTTAAATAAAGCCTAAGTCTTAGAAAACAAATACAAAACACAAAAAGAAAAGCATCGGCAGAGGGTGTCATTCTGAAGATCAATCATGGTATAAGTCTTACATTTTAGCTAACTTTGCTTCTGTCACTCAAACAGGTTATAATGTTCAAGGCTAGAGTGTGATCTATTGCTGGGTTGGTAATGACAGTCAAGTTTGCCAACACAATCACAGCACTACATTATCTAAGTCATTGCTCTGTAAAGTGTTCTGAGATACCTTGACTCTGAAAGGCTATATATCAAGTCTATTATATTTTATTCTATATGGTGCCTGACTTTGGGCAATGCATATTCAACAAGATGAATAAAAGGACCTCCAGATGTACTCTATTAATGTGTGCCTTATGCACTCACCATACAGAACATAGGCCCAACTTGAGCTTCATGAAAGAAATTATTTTGAGAGAAAGGATCTCAACCCTGAAGGTAGAAACACCAATCTAATAGGTACCCTAAAATCATCACTTCTTCAGATAGTCCACCTCTCTATTGTCACTAAGCACCCCAAATGGACTTGTTTTCATACAAGAATGATGTATGAAGACAAGAACACATCAGACTCATGAATGTTTTCTTCTACATTACTAGCATTGCAAAAATGAATGAATAAATGACTTGATGTGTATGATATTTGTGTAAGTTTCTCAGTTTATTATTTTTAAAATAAATATTTAATTATTTTATATGACTGCTTTAGGTAGCAAGTGTCACTGTGCGTGTGTGTGTGTTTGTGTGTGTGTGTGTGTGTGTGTGTGTGTGTGTGAAAAGACAGCTTTGAGGATTCAGTTCTATCTTTTTATCAATGGACTACCAAGAATCACAAAGAGACTTTGTATCACTAGACACAGAGTTACAGTCAGTTGTGAGCTGCTTAAAGTGCTGGATCAAATTCAAATCAATAGTACATATTCTTTATCCATGAACCTTCATCTCATGGGAGTTATTATGGTAATTGTTTATTTTAGTTTGAATGTTTTTTATATTTTTTCAGTTATGTTAAACCCAGGGAAGCTACAAGCTATTAAGCATTATATGTTAGAAAGTGACAGTTTGTTGTTCTATGGAGGCATGTTAATATACATGCTAAACTGCAAAGGTACTTACTCTTTTGTTAATTGTCCCCGTAAATATCATGCACCTTAGGGAATTTACAAAGATCTCTCTCAGTTCATCTTTTGATTTTTGATACATTATGTTTCTGTCCAGTTTTATGAGTCTGCTTCTAGAGTCAAAAATATTTATTAAATAACTATCCATACTTTATTCAGTTCTGGGAATGTACAAAACTTATGAGTGCTTGGATGATTTAATATATATCCAGAATTAAAAAAAATAACTTTATTTTTGGAGCAAATGCACTCTATTTTAGTTACAGGGTATGGTATACATCTCAAAGTATTATTTTAGTTACTCAGAGTAAGATGCAGCTTTACAGAAGAGAAGTGTTTTCTTATACAAAAGAGAAAGTTCAATAAGGCATCTATGTAATGAGTACAGTAAACGAGAACACAACCCATTCCTGCCTGCTTTCAGCAACTGACCAGCCATTTCTACATTTTAGTTTATCACTAAGTTCTAGAAACCTGTAGTCCTTCATTATATAAAGAATGGCACTCTGCTACAGATTTAAAATAATGATCTTCTATATAATGATTACATATCTATCAATAATAAAAAACGCAACTTAATTTTACATCAAATAATGCACAAAAGTACTCAAATATAATTAAATATGATAAATATGGACTTTGAAACATTCAAGTTTGTTAAGTCAGATATAAGAATTAAACCACTAAGTTCATCACACAGTTAAATATTTTTGAAAATTTGGTGGTTCTTCCAAAGTGGGAAATAGGAAATGACAAAGATCATGACAATAAAATTAAGAACTTCTGCTCATGAGAAGATATTCAAAGAATGAAATAAACAGGAGAATCTGGAAGAGTGCATCATAGCAGTTACATCTGGAAAAAATATGCAAAATGTTGAAGAATACTCATGAATCAATGGAATAAAAACTTCATATAGTCCAATAAAAAAGTAGACAAAAAACAAACACTAAGTTCACAAGCATATGGAAACATCCATTATTCATCATGGAAATGTAAATTTAAATTAAAATTTAATGTGTACAGGCATAAGAAGTAGACAATAAACTAAGAAAAGGAAACAGCGTTGGGGCATGAAGTGTAAATAGAAGCCTTGTACATTGCTGCTAAAGTAGAAACTATCACAGCTACATGGATAAGCATCGTATTTACTAAACTTCATGAGAGCAACTACATGGCTATAAACATCCGTAATTTCAGTTCATACAAGTGATTACATATATGTTCACCAGCTTAATGTCAACAGCTAGTTAGAACAGCATCTCTCTGGTAATAGCCATTATTGAAAAACAAATCAAGAATCAACGATAAAAGCCATGGTGGATTTATATAAACCTAATAAATCAGATCCTTTACTAAAGATGAACAATGTTGATGAGTCAAAGGCACAAAGAATAAAATGCTTTTGTATGCCTTCATGTACAGTATAAAAGAAGATGAAATCAATGTACAATATTAAAATACTGATGATTAGTTTCCTTTGGTGACTATCAGAGGCTGGGCATGTGTCTGTGTTTCCATTGTGATAATTTATCTAGTTAGATATTATGAATTGAACAATTTTATAGGTGCATGTTAAACTTTTCTCCAAGGTGACAGATGTAAGAAAAAGAATCTGTGTGAGAAATTAACTGGAAGGTCATCTATGAGTTGTGTCTTTAATCAGCTCTATGAAATACATTTGTGTTCATCAATATTCTTTTAAACAATGTGTTTATGCCAACTCCAAATAATAATAAACAATGTTCAAATTGTCTAAAATCTAGCAAAAACTTGTTAAACATATTTTGAAAATGCTCAAACTAAGGTACCACAAGATGAAATATCTAGATAAATTTAGAAACTTTATGTATTCAGTTGTGTTCCATATTGTTTGGATCCTTGGATTATTATAACAAACTACTGTATAAAAACAACTGAAGTTTAATATCTCATAGATCTATAAGACATAAATATTTAATCAAAATTTTGGCATAATTATTTGGTTCTGATGCCCCAAAATATGTGTGGTACTTGTAATCAGTTCTCCATATCTTCTGCAGGCTCATCATTTCAACCCTTGCCACTGCTGTCACATCTTTTTTGTGTTTCTGCATCTGTGACAGTCTTTTACTTAGGGCTTAGTTACAACATTAAAAGTTCTTTCCAAAAAATATTGCTTTAACAAGTTCTGTGATTACTGTTTATGCATTTCTTAATGACAAACCAGCTTGTTATAGATTGGGAAAGGTATTCATGATATGAAAAGCAGTGTTGTGTAGTATAAATGAAGGTGACGTGAAAGGAAGGAATGCATTAAGATTATCAAAGCACAAAGACTAAAACAAAAATTAAGCAACATAATGAGAATGAATCCTCATCTATAGTTTTAAAATACCATTGTGCTGTGACAGAGATGATGCTTAAAAACAGTTAATCCACCTACTTTAATTATTATTGCATTCAAAAGAAATGGTACATTATTGATGGAAAGGAAGCATCCACAACATTGTAAAGACTTTCCATTAATAGAAGCATGTTCAAAATGGAAGTGTTTGTATGTGAGGGAAACCAGAGACTGAGAAGCTAGCATTAAAAACCCAACAGGGTAGTAAGCCTTTGTACAAGAAACATTTCAGTCTGGAAAAGTAATGAGTTAAGCACTCATCAGGCATGCTGGAGGCCATTGGTTTCAATTTCTAGTACTCCAGGGATGTAGGAGACCAGAGGATTAACAGTTCAAGGTCCTCCTTGTATACAGAGTGAGTCTGAGTTCAATCAGGGCTGTAGGATCTATCTGAGATTAAGGTAAATTAACCAAAGTAACAAAAATAATAAATAAGAAAAGACAAGTATGTTTTGTGTATGTCTTTCCCACATCCAGTCTGGCCCTAAATAGAATACAAAGGTTAGGCACTGCCTTTTGTCTTTCATTGGTTTGTTAGTAAATTATTTCTTTTCTGTGAAACTCCTGAAACCATCACTATGCAAAAATGAAGAATTAACAAGTTATTTGTGTGCCTTCCCAGAGTTTGCTCTGTGTGATCTCAGGCTAGACAAAAACCCTTTCAAACCAAATAAAACTTGTGAGGCCATTGGGCTGTTCATTGAACTATTGGAGAGTTAATGTGCTGGAGAATGAAGAGAAAATGTGAAGTGTTTAAAGTAGAATGAATTGAATATCCCAAAGCCAGAATAATCTTTTTATTCCTCTCATTCATGCTTTAAATTATAATACTTAAAAGAAAGGAAAAAGAGATACAAACATTATGACATCTCATTCGTTCTTTTATAAAAAAACACATTTTAATTAATTTCTTTGTATATGTGTTTCTGTGTATGTAGTGTGTGTGTGTTGTATTGTGTGTGTGTGTGTGTGTGTGATTATGTCACAGTGTATGTTTGGTGTGCAAATGACCACTTGCCTGTCAGTTCTTTCATTCTACAATCAAAATTCCATGGATCAAACTCAGGTCATCCAGAAAAGCAGAAAGTTCTTTTACACTAAGTCATCTCTACTCAATAGTTCTCTCTAAGTACTGTAAAAGAATATGGGATTAAAGAGAATTGAAGAGAGAAGCAAATGAGTAAATAACATTATTAACAAACTGATGTGATGCTCTGATTTTTCATTTGTACTTAAGACTATGTACCGAGAAAAGTAGTAACACATGATTTATGGATGTAGCATCTAAAACATTGCTTAGGTTGTCTACTCAGCCCTCCAGTAGGTAGACAGTGAAAGAAACAGTATTTATAGGGTCATGGTTTGGCTCTATTGTATGAGCTTTCAACTATCAACTAATCATGTATGAAATATCCTCTTTGTGTATGTGTGACTGTTTGAGTGTGTGTGTGTGTGTGTGTGTGTGTGTGTGTGTGTGTGTGTGTGTGTGTTGGAGAGAGGGGGGAGAAAGGCAAGAGGTAGGGAATGACAGTGAAAGCTAGTTGATAGAGTGCATGCTCAGATGCATAAATCTCTGGCCTTGATCATGAATACCCATCCTAAAAATCTGAATGTAGTAGTTTATAGCTACAACCTCAGCATGGAGGATGTAGAAGAAAAAATAAAAATCTCCAGGTCATTCTCTGCTATGTAATGAGCTGGAGGCCAGCCTGAATAACATAAGACATTGTTTAGGAGAAAATAAAAATAACTGTGACATGAATACAATTCTTTCATATTTTGAGTCCATAAGCCTGGACACAGTTATTGCTTTGAAAACTTTCCAAACAGTTGTTTCTGCCAGTAGTCCTTTACTTTTTGCTGGGTTGTTCCCCGTGAGTGAATGTACTGCAGTTTATGCACTATGCCACTGAAGGACTTTTGAGCTGTTTCCAGTCTTTGACAATTATGGAGAGTTGCGATGTACATTGTGTACAGTTTTATTTCTCTTTGGAGTAAATAAACCAGGACAAAAATTGTTAGGGAAAATATTTAACACTCTACTTTGTAGGAAACCTTGTGTTAGCTGCATGCAGATGAGGGAAGAGAAGAGAATTTTCACCTTTTTCCCAGATAGGAGGGGGAAGAACAGAATCATGTTCAATACTAATCAAATGTACTGGAGGTCAGTTTATTGGCTTGGGTGTTCAAATCCTTGTTTTTATGTCTATTTTGCAAAGATAGGAAGATTGTTCCATACATTTTTTTTTTCTTCTCTGCAATTAAAGTTACCCTTCTTCTGAGGAAAAATCTCCTTGGGTTGTGCTGGGCTCTGGTTCCCTTCCTTTTGCTCCTGGAGTTGGTTGTCAGCCATCTTTATGGAGAGTATCCCCAACGGAGCTCCACCTGGTGGGTATCACACATATTCCCACTGGCTAGTAGGCATGGGTACAGGTGGTGTCTTAGATTTAGCCTCAAGACACAGTAGTTATGCCTCATTAAATCCATGGGAACAATTGCTTGCTTACTTACATCCCAGGAAGTGTTTACCAGTTTCTGTGACTGAAAACTTTTGCTTATTTACACCAGAGGATGCTTCTTGTGGATCTCGTGACTGGCTCCACTCTGAACCAGGTCATGTGAGTAGAAGTGTGACATGAGTGATCACATGGTGATCCAGATCTCTCCTGATTTTTGGGAAGAGCTCTGATTAATTTTCTTTTTCCATGGCCATTGGGTTAAGAGACTTGACTCGAGTTCCCCTTCTTTCTGATGCATTCTTTGTGTTATAGGTATTCTTAGAAGTTTCTTTTCAAATATAGTATTTTTACATATCTAAAATAAAAGCAAATTACATTATAAAGTTTACATCATATTTATATTTTATCAGAAATATGTTTCTTCATCCTCTCTTAATCACATGTTAAATTTTGTCTACTCTGTGTGTTAAATCTACATGAAGTGTATTTCTAAGGTTCCATGGAAATAAAATCACATTCACAGGAACTAGGTATCTTGCTCTTGAGTTTTCACTTTTTTCAATACTTAATTTAGACACCTTAAGACCAGTACACAGACACTTTCACACCTCCCAACAATGTCATTGAATATAGTTACTTGGCAAACTTCTTTGGTATTTCTTAAGGAAAAAAATGTACCTAAAATTGATAATCCTGTGTTAGAAGTTCATCTAGCATTGCAAATATGGAACTTAGTCTTCCAAAAGTCAACGGACAGTGATAACAGACCAGTGAACTCTTTCATCTGTGGTGAACACAGATTCAAAGCGGTGATTCCCATATCCACTGTGTGAAAACTTTGGTTTGACCCCTGTTTATCTGCAAACTGGCTGTTAGAAGCGATGTGAGATATAGGAAAAATGGCAAAATTGGACAAATGTCCTTCAAAATGAAAAGAAATGGCTAAGCCTTGCAGCTATTATGGGTTAATAGTATCTCAAAATTTTATTTCCTCCAATATAATATACTTTGTAACATTTTTAAGCTGAAAAAGCACAAGGTGAATATAAATGTTTATTAATATTTTTTCATCTACTGGAACCATTTCATCCCTGCTTCAGCTTCTCTGCCCTATGGGATAGCATAGAATAAACACGTTTAGTCTTAAGGTTGTTGCTCTGATACCCAACATGTTTAAAACTTAATTTTCACGATACAGCTCCTAATTCACCCTGGTTTTCCTATTCATTTTCTCATCTTATCCATACATACAAATGAAAATATACTATGAAGTCATCAAGTCCATTAACTACTTCAGGACACACTTGCCTAAACAGAAATCTCACAGATAAAGGAGAGGATACAGCCAAAAATAATTACCTTGGGTGGACCACATTGTATTAGCCCAGAAGAAAGTTATAGACACCATTTAACAATGGTTCAGAACACATGTTTACATATCTTCTTTGTATTTAAGGTTGAGCCAATAGGGAAATATAAGGAGATATGTATATAGACACATATATGGACATACATATTTCCTGGTATAGATGAGCTAAAATTAATACCATAACCCACTCCAGTGTGTATTTGAGCATGCACATTTGGAGTGCTCCCATTGGGGGCTGTTCCTGGTTTCCATCAAACTCCACTCCAGCAGAATCAAACATCCATCTTGTGCTGCTTTAATTGTAAGTGGAGCGGATGGCTGCACCCCTTCAGTACCCGTTTTTAATGTTGTCATGGGTGTCATCTCTGTTTTCAGCTTTTTGGTTTTATTGCAGTTTTATTTTCTGTAATTTTCTTGAAATGAGGAAGAGAGAGCTATGCTGTGATAAATGGGAAGGGGAGCCCATAGCTCAGTCACTAGTTTGTTCATAGATTGACCGTTGAATGTAAAGGATGTGACGCTAAGAACAAGCTTGATGAGATGCACTGTTGCATGTGCAATGATTCATGCCTCTTCCTGAAGTTGCTACCTTTATGTCGGAGTCCTGCCTCATTTTTCATCCTTTCCTTTTAATAGATGTCTAGAAGGACAGAAAGCCTTCTCAAGCTACAGGCTAGGCTGATGTGGGTACTATGAGCTACCCTGGAAGCTTAGGCACCACAGTTACCTTGTTTCCTTGTTTAGTTTCTCATTTTAATGAGTTTACGGTGTGATTTTATAGAGAAATGCATTTTTGAAATTTGCCATAGTTTTCTAAAGCTTTCCTATCTGCTCAAAATAACTTATTGTGATGAAAAATTAAAAGTTCCACGTAATCTGATTTATTGTGATTCATTGAAATTGTGTATATATAATAATAATAGTGGAATTTTAAAAAATAGCTTTTATCCAATGACTGTGGGTGCCTCTTTCTTACTTTAATTAACTGTCTGTGAGAAATCTGACCTATTGACAAGAAGTCATCAATGCCAGGTTACATCGCCAATAAGAAACAAATGCCCTCCTTGGTGCAGTTCATGAAAAGGAAAAGGAGATATATAAATCCTCGTTTCAAGGTTAGCATGTATAAAATTTTGAAATAATGTTTCTATGGGTATAGTTCAGATGAGAATTTGGAAAACAAAAAAAATCAGCACATGAAGGTGAACAGAAAACATAGATAATTTATTTTATTTTACATTTACATTATTGGGTATCAAACCCTTGGCCTCGTCTTTCTTAGACAAACATATTACCACCAAGCCCCCACTTGTCATAACAAGTACCTTTAAAGCTTAGCTAAATAAAATGTACTATGGGCCCCTCTCCCAGGAAGTGGGTGAAGGAAATGCTGGCTGTTTTTTTCTGAGTGAGAGGACTGAAGAGCTTTAGTTTAGGGAAGAAAGTACTGTGAGGTAGAATGGGAATGAGGTATGTTTGAGGTCCCCAAGAAATAAATTTCATAATCATACTTGCTGATTGTTTTATTTGAAAACAGAGAAGGTTTTATTATTTTCATGAAACATAAATCATATAGATAGAGAAATGGCTAACCGATTGAGAGGATGTGCTGCTCTAGCTGAGTACCTAGGTTTGGTTCCCAAGCCCTACGCAAGGTGACTCACACCACCTACAAACTCAGCTCCAGAAGATTCACTGCCCTCTTTTGGCCTCTCACAGCCTAGCACTCACATGAAAACACACACACAAACACATGCACGCATGCACACACGCGCGTGCGCACACACACACACACACAAACACACACATGCACACAGTTTAAAAAATATTAAAGAAAAGAACATCTCAATAATGGGGGGTGGGATATGCGAATTCAGAGGATGTTTTCATACCCTTGTGTTGATTTGTATATTTTCCAAGCAAAATGAACTGACTATGAGTCATTAAAAAATAAAATAATAATCTATTGTTTTCATTCAGTTTCTTTATTAGTTTCTGTGAAATTCAGATTCAAAGTAACAATTTATTATCAAGGGCACACAATAGAAAAATGATCAATAATTATTAATATGCAATATTTTGAAAACTAGATGGAAGTTTCTGTCCTGCCCGGTCCTGTAGTCATTCAGTCCTAAAGAAACACACAGAAACTTATGTTACTTATATGTTAATTATAAACTGTTTGGCCTGTTATCTCAGTTTTATAATTAACTCCTGTAATTATCTCTTACAACTTGAATTAATCCATAATTATTGTCTATGTTTAGCCATGTGGCTTGGTACCTGACTCAGTGAGGCATTTTCATCTTGCTTTCTCTGAGTCTGACTGGTAACTACATCTCTGTCTTTCCTCTTCCCAGAATTCTCCTAACCTGGTTGCCCCACCTATATTTCCTGCCTGGCTACTGGCCAATCAGTATTTTATTAAACCAATACGGGTGACAAAACTTTACAGTGTACAAAAGCATTATCCCATAGCATGAATTTTATTCACAAACTAATTTTGTGAAACTCTGTTCTTTTTCCTTCCCTAGTAGTAATAATCTCTACAGTGAATTAATAAAAGAGCATTTATGATATTCCTATTCATTCTCCTGCCCACTGTTCCTAACTTCCTTTTCTCTTGTTGACAACTAAGATACGCCAGGTACTCAAAGTACGTCTCTAAGTTCCCACCCATCCCTTGCTCTGATCCTGTTGTCTAATTTGGTTTGCTTCATTATTACTTTTTTATTAAAAATCTGTTTCACTCACTGTGATGATCTTCAGATTCTTGGAATTCCGTCAACCATTTAAATTACCATTTCTAAAATGTGTTTTTTTCAGGGGGTGGGATATGACAATTTAGAGGATGTTTTCATACCCTTGTGTTGATTTGTATATTTTCCAAGCAAAATGAACTGACTATGAGTCATTAAAAAATAAAATAATAATCTATTGTTTTCATTCAGTTTCTTTATTAGTTTCTGTGAAATTCAGATTCAAAGTAACAATTTATTATCAAGGGCACACAATAGAAAAATGATCAATAATTATTAATATGCAATATTTTGAAAATTAGACATACAAATGCTCAAAGAATACATGAAAAAAAATGCTTGCTATCACTAGTTGTCAGAGAAACATAGATTATAAAGCATGATGATGCATCTCTTACCTCATACTCGCTAGAGAAATGATGGTTAAAAAGATGAAGACAGTGTCCCTGTCAGTTTACAGGGACAGAGAGGAATGACACCCTTCTGCACACACATGCACACACACACACACACATACACACATATATATGGAAGCATATGTAGGGTATGTCAAGGAGGAAAGTAGACTAGCTGAAAGATAAGAGATTCAGAGATTTTATTGAAGTAAATATGAACAAAATACATGATATAGTTGAAAGGGAAATAAGAATGTCCAAAGGTATCTACAGACCCATGTGTTTTTAGCATTATTTACATTAACCAAAAATAGGAAACCAACATATTTGTGATTAATTAAAAACTAATAAATATGCAAAGAAAATATTGTCAATATCCACACTGAAATTCTACTTTGCAATTAAAGAATGGGATCTTACTATTTGCAACAATCTGGATGAACGTCGGTAACAATTATGTTAAAGGAAATAAGTCCAGCATAGAAAAACACATTTTATAAACTCTAAGGAAAATGATCACATTTAAGCAGATGGGGAGATGGTTGTTAGTGTGGGTGGTCAAGTGAAGAAAAGTCATGGAGAAAAATCTGTTAAAAATACACAGTTTCAATTATATATGGGGAATAAGTTCAAGCAACCTATTGAATAATACAGACTATTATCACAGTTGTATTCTATTACTGAACATTGTTATTAGATGGATGAAGATATGGCTCAATGGCTGAGTGCTCTTATTGCTCTTGCAGAAGACCTGGGTTTAGTTCCTAGCACCAATGATACGTGTACAACTGTCTGTATCTATCTCCAGGTTATCCCAAGTTCTCTTCTGACTTCTCAAATCACTCCCATGCATGCTCACACAAAATCTCACATATACATGCATATGCATAATACCAAAGATAAGAGAAAAATTGTGACAAACATGAATGCATAGAATTTACATAATAAGAATGATAAATGTGATGTATTTAATTATTTAAATAATTATCTGACAAACTTAATTATTTAAATTTATTTTTCCACATCAAATATTGTATATATTAAATGTGTTATATATATGGTAAATACATATCATTTATATTTTTTAAATTGAAAGTTAAGTTATATAACTATTAACTATGAGGAAATCACGTTGGTTGTAGAGATTCTGACTGCATAGGGATCATTCTGAAGAAAGTTATAGAAAACAAGAGGAAAATGACACATAACTATAGGCCATTACCAGGCCACTATCATGCTAATAACCACCTGTGTCTGTTGAAGCTTGTCATGACCAGGGCTCCGTATGGGGTCTAACGTAGACACACCATGTCAAGGCAGATTTCCAGTGAATTGTTGTCCTGGTCAAACAGTCTTAAGCCTCAGCAAAAGGAACATTGGGGGATCTTCACACAAACACATGGTTTCTACAATGATGTTCCAAGATCTTTTTCTCTCAGCTAGTGTATTTTTGAGGCTGCTGGTGTTGGATGTTCTAATGGATTTAAAAGGGAACATAATCTTGTGGTCAGAGAAAATTTGATCAAAGTTATGGTATTATGGAGTTTTGTTTTATTCAAATGACAGAAATCTTTGGAGTGAATTTTAGAATTCTGAAAAATGTTAATCTTGGTAAATTTTTACACGTATTCCCACTGCTTTTATGAAAATGTAAATTATTTAAAGTCCTTATTAACCATTATAAGAATTACTGCTTATGTGTAAAATTCTTAATTCTACCAGTATTTGCATTAATAGTTTGATTGAAATCCACAAGATGCATTGATATTGTGATAAAATATTTGATCTGAAATAATTGTGGCCATGCCCTCCTTCTAACTGGAGTCCAAGCCATTAATGCTCATTCACTTTGCCCCAATTGCCTCATCTCTTAAATATCTCATAAAGATAATCATGTAATATTTGAATAGATCATATGCAATACTAATTTACTAGAACTAAAACATACTCTCTACCTTATCTCATCATCCCCAATTTTCTCACTTCGTATAAATTCTATGCACTTCATTAAAATGCTGTATACAACAATTTCCATTATTTTAATTCTCTGAAAAAGCAAGATAATACATGATTGATTTTTAATTTTGTACATATATCATACTGATTCTTTTTTCCCATGACAGTTATAAGAGAGAGTGTGCCAAATTGTTTATAACTTTCTAGTATTTAGCCTAATATCCTTTGTTACTAACTGAATAGTCTTATGACAATAATTTAGATACATCAATATGAAAATATATTTGACCAATGGTAACATGACAGGCTTATATTAAAATTTTGGCTCCATGTCACACCCTGTACTTTTATTGAGCATCAGATTGTAGCAAAAGCTGTGAATTAGGAGTGATGAGATGGAAGAAGGCATATGCATTTGAGAAGCTTAAACTAAGCCAAAAACAGAGATGTGGATTCCGGGCAGATTTTCTCATAAATTACCCTTCATGTGCATTTAGTCTACAGCAGATGCTGTGGGTATATTAATTTTAAACGTGACATAAAGCTTTTGTATTGAAATTTCTTTCTCATTAGCCTTAGAGGACATCTTTCTTTTTTCCTTTTTTATCTTGGAAATCTAAAGCACAGGATTCATTCCACTCCTCTTAGCCCCGGTTATAACGGGAACAATCCTTCTGCTTGAGAGCCTTCTTCACACGTTTCTCAGATTGATAATCATTTCACGGCTCATTAATTTTAAATAATTAACTATTCATCTACCAACATAACCAGTGGTACTAGTACTACACAAATCACCATTAGCATTTACTTTCTCTAATCTATATCAGCAAACTCTTTATTGTTTTTTATATTCCTTATTATCAATATTTCATATTATTTATTTGTCTTTTTTACAAGGCTATATAGCTGCTTGTAGTAAGATTAATATGACAGCACATTTTATATTAAAAATAGAATATATATCCAATATAGTAAGTATATGTTATTGTTCTATTGCAGAGTTGCAGATAATTTCCAACTCATCACTTCTCACAGTCAATATAAGTTCACCAATATATGCAATTATAAAAAATGTCAATATTATTGAAAATTCAACTACATTAAAGTATAAAGTTAACTTCTAGGGTAATAGCATTGCTTGTCTAGTGTAAAGCACTGTTCCTGGCTTCTCTCTTTGGTAACTGCAACTGAAGGACGTGACTATGTGAGATCCATGCACTTTTAAAGCTGTCAAATAAAACCACCCAAAGAAAATATTTTCACTTGCAAATTTAAAAGAAAAGATAGGGTTTGGTGGAAGGCAGTCATGGAGTGGTTTCTTAAACTAGATTCTAAAGTCACACATGAGAAAGAAATCTACAATGGAAAGGCATAAGTTAATAGAGAATAAATAGACAGTTCCAGCAGCAACATCACAAATCACACGGATATCCTTCCAACAGGTGCATGAGATCAATTCTAAAAAGTAGAAATTAACAGTTGCAAAAGTACAAAGGAAAAAACAGATGAGAGCTAACATACTTGTGACCTCAGTACTCAGAAGGCTGAAGTGTGAGGTCAATGCTCTATAATAAGAAGATACTCTTATGTTTAAGGTTGAGTTTCAAACACTTGCATTCAAATCAAATGTTATAAGGAAAATAAACATCCCTGAATAATAAGCCTGGTGAAATTGTCCTGAAAAACCAATGAGGAGGGCTGAAGAGAATATGGTTAAAACTGTCTACTGCTGTGGACCCTAAGTAAGGCCCCAGCAACCAGACTGGGCAACTCACACTACCTTTTATTACACCTCCAGACTATCTGATCCCTGTTCTGGCCTCTAGGAACAATTTACTCACATGTACATACCCACAGTGGCACACACATATACAGATAACTAAACCTAAAAATTAAAATCTTTAAAATAAGATAAAATAAGGGAAAGAATTTATTTTTGTATAAAAGAATGAAAAGCCCACAATGTTTAAAATTTTAAGGTAACACACCCAGTGGTTACAGAAAAAACTATCACAGAGACGAAGCAAAAAGATATATTTTTATGTATGTGAATTGTAAAAGACACTGAATAATTAAAAGAAAATATTTGTTATATATAATTATATGTATATGCATATATACAAATGAGATTTTTTTAATCATGGGAGAGATTTGTTTATCACTGCAGAAAATTATCTTGCATTAATATGGAGCACTGTATTTACACTTCCTTGGGTATGAATACAGCAAAATATCAAACTTCAAAACTACTGAATCATTTTAAACTCTCAAAATGAGTTTGGTATCATCAGATATGTTAATTTTTGCTTTGTTAGCAAAGAAACTTATATATTTTGTACTTCCAATTATTGAAGGAAAACTATGTGACTTTTACACACAATAGACTTTCACACAAACAGTCTTGGGGTCTAGTTTGGACTAATAGTTTCACTTAATAGCTTCTTGAGTATAATATTTATTATATATTTCAGAGTTCTATATAGAAAAATTGGACTAAAGTACTCTTTCTAAACTTGCTTTTAGAACATATGCTTGTATCTAAATGACTACAAATCATAAAGTAGACATTCACATTAAAGTGTATCTTATGGTTAATATAATCTTGAAAAGAAAGATATAATGAATGGTATATATGGAACTTCTCTAATAACTACCATAGTAAAAAACATTAATCAAGGCCAGGGGTGTCACTGAGTAACTGAATGTTTACATAACTTGAGCCACATCTGCAGCGCTTCAACAAAAATAATCTGAGCATTCATTACAATAGATTGTATCAACCATTGTAATTGCTTTATTCACTAACCCCAGAGCAGTCAATGTGAATAGCAAGTCTATCTCAAAATGTTCAGAAATCTTCTTCTTATTTGCCAACTCATTAGTATGGCATGAAAGGATGTTTCAATCCAGGTTTCAGTGCTCAGCAGTAAACTCACCCAGCACCCATTCTTTAGGCATTCAGAGATTTGAGAACCAGGGAACATTCTTTGGCATTCAACAAATGCCATGTTATATCTCACATTCCTGGCATTACAGATAGAATCCTTCATCTAAAACACAAATCTAGCTATTGGATATTTTAGATCAATATAAAATGCCACACAAAACATCAATATGCTCCTTTTCCATCTGCAACTCTTCCCCTGTTCTTTTTCTCTCCTTTATAATTAGTTTCATCTTCACTGTAGATGTAATGCCTTGCCTTTTCAGCCCATAGATACTTACAATTGTAGTTATTTTGGCTAGAATAAGTCAACCCACTGCCCAATTTTGTCTTAGCATAACTCAATTTGCAAACTGGAGAAAAAGATTCTGAACATTTTGAGACAGGCTTGCTATTCCTATTTTTTTGTCTGAAGTAGCATATTCTACATCTTATCTTTATCTTTATTTGTTAATCATCATTCTCAATCTCTCATGAACTCAGTTGCCTTCTCCTGTATACCCCTCCCCATTGTCCTCTTATTTATTAAGCTTGGCTGCTTCTTCATCACAACAGCATCTCCATGGTCCCTCCCAACATTTTCATTGCCTCAATGCATTTCCTTCAAGATTTGCTAAAGACTATAAAGACTTATATTGGAAAAAAAATTTTAATTGAAATCTCATGTTGCCTCATCAGGCATTTTACATGTGTGTTCAGCATCAACCAATAATCCTTATGGACGGATTACACAATTTACTGACTGAGTCATCTCCTAAACCGTATTGTGTATACTATTAGAAGGAATGTTAATTCTTTTTAATGTTTAAACTCAATTCAAAGACCTTTTTAATAGAACACAAAGTGAAAAAATACTGTATGTAATGGTTAGTGATAATTTTCAACTTGGTGTGATATGAAATTATCTGAGAGAGAAACACTAACACAGGTAATGTAGAAACAGGAATAAACAAACAAAACTGATGTACAACCCATTCTAAACAAGACTCAACTAAAATGACTGATACTGTTGTGAGAAAAAAACAATAAAATTTGAGGGACCAATTCTACCAATTTAAAATGCATGACAAGGGCTCCATAACCAAAACAAAATGTTGGAAACTGTTAATGAAGAGCTGAGTTCATACATAAATTGGTCTATAAGAATGCAACTGTTATTTGAGTCTAATGCAAGCACAAGGTGTATTTCCAATACACAGTTTAACAACAATTACACATATAGTGAAACAAAATGAAACATGATTTTTAGGAAAAAAAATTCAACCTAATACTCAAATCAAATTTTAAAAAGCCAACTCAAAATATATCATGAATCTTTTTAAAGCATTAAAGTTATAAACATTTAAAAGAAAACATGCTATGTTGAAAATCTTATTATCTGAGGAATTAAAAAGCCTTCATAAGTATGAGACTGAAAATATAATACATAGAAGTAAATTCATTCATAAATATAATCAAAACTTAAGGCTTTTCGAGTGATACATTGTTAAAATGTTTTACTGTATTTTATTTTCATTATTTTATTTACTTTTTGTATGTTTGCATGTGAAGGTCAGAGAACAACTTTTTCATTTCTCTTTTTCTACCATGTGGATCTTGGAGAACTTCAGGTCAAAAAACTTAGTGAGGAAGATTTTTACTCATTGTCTCAGGGGTTTGTTACTGTCAAGAGGCACGATGACCATGGCACCTCTTATAAGGAAAGCATTTAATTGTGGTGTCTGACTTACAGTTTCAGAGGTTTAGTCTATTATCATCATAGTGGGAAGCATGGTGGTGTGCAATCAGATGGGCTGCTGGCTACATCGTGCCTCAGGAGGCTTTAGAGCGTTGACTGAGACACTGTGCAGTATCCTGTGCACAGGAAAATTCAAAGCCTGCCTCCATAGTGACACACATCCTCCAACTGTGCCATGCCCACTCCAACAAAGCCACACCTCCTAATAGTGCCTCCTAATAGTGCCACTCTCTATGAAATTATTGGGCCAATTACATTCAAATTACCACACTTACCAAACCATCTTGACAAGCCCTGTAAAAAGAATTTTAAGAAGGTATGGAATGGAAAGGTCAATTTCGAAACACACATACACACCCCAACTTCAGCAAAACAAAAACAACAAAAAACCATAAAGCGAGCAAACAAACAACAACAGAAACCATTTCAATTACAGAAAGTCAAATGCTCAAAAGTAAGACACAGATACTTCACTGAAGAAAAATAACAGGAAAATGAAGATGAACATCAAACAAAGAACCAGTATAGGTCTGGTAGGATAAAGAACACCAGAAATAATGGCAGTTAGAGTTGGAGCCTCATCCTGTGTGCAAGAAACATACCTAAGAGAGTTCTCTTCTGTAGGATTAAGTTTACAAAATGTTTTCTAAAACACAAATTATTTACAGAGATAATAGATTATTCCTGTTAATGATTAGGGTCAGGACAGAGAGTGAAGACTGAGGGTGCAGAGTCATGTTTTAGACTGATAAAACTGGGCTAAAGTCTGAATATGATTGTGAATATATATATATATATAAAATAAAGTTCACAAGGGTACCTCTCAGGGAAAATCAAGTTGGTAAGCTTATCAAACGAGGCACCAAGATAGTTTAAAAGGTATCAAATTTAATCCATTACTCTAAACATGAACAATTTAAAATCCAAAGATATACATTGATTATTTAACTTACAGTTGTACAAAAGTAACATATGACAATTTCTAAAATTCTGATTAATTATAGATGTTGGAAAAGGCCTGGAGCTTTCTAACACTGGACCAAATTATTTTCCTTGCACTGTGCCACTTTGGGTAGTGAAAACCAGAATATATGTTACAAATAGAAGGTTTTCAAAAAACTCTGAAAATTAAAATATAAATTACATCACATTGGATTGTATTTTCCTTTCAGATTGACATCAAAACTATAACTGAAGAAGTCTTGTAAGCTTTTAACCTTTCTTTCTTTCAACGACTTGAGTTTTTTCAAAAGATAGATGATGGAACCATCTGGCTCAAACAGGACAATGAGGTGAGAAAAAAAATGCCTGCACCTCTAGAACTGGCCAGATGCCAAGGGAAGGAATCATGTTCTTTCCCCTTGTGATCTGAATCATCTCTTGTTCACTCAACCATTTAGAAAAGGAAATTGGAACAACTGGAATTGTGGACTGGTGGGAAGTCACAGTTTATCTTTGTGTGGTTAAAAATCAATTGTAGTGCAAAAGAAACCAGAACAAATAGAAAATGACTGGTCTTGCCAAAGTGTAACAACAAATCAGTTTAAAATGCTCTTGTGAAAGAAAAAATATTAAAAAAGACTGAGAAAACACAATTTGAAAGCAAAAACCTATTGACAAAAGGATTGACAAAATTCCCTATTGACATAGGGAAAAACAAATTGATGAACAATGAAAATGTTTAATTTTGCCACAAAATCAAATATCTAGTCACAGACCCATAGGAGAGAAAGGAAAAGAATGCATGATCCATAATAAAAGGTGGTTGGGTGTGGAAAACAAAAGATTTTAAAAGAAAAATCATTATTCTATTTCATCAAATCATTTCAATAGCTAAATATCAAAGAACATTTTCCAATATATATTAATCAATTAATCAAATTATGAATAAAGGAATCTTTTAACTTTAATGTTTACTGATAATCAGGCAATTTGAATCAAAATAGCAATATATATAAAACTCTTCTTTATACTTTGGAATCTAATTTTCTAAGTAACACTTATTTTCCTTGTGTATTTTCTCATACCAGAGTCTACTTGCCTATATCCCTGCATGCATTTTAACTTAATAATAAAAAGCAAACAAGAATACAAATTCTATGAAGCTAGGGACATGTCTTATAGTTCTCATCATAATCTACAATTCTGAACTTTTGCCCTGAGTATAGAGTTCCTTTAAAAATATTAGAAAGACACTAGGGTGTTACCTCTGGGTATTAGGACTGAAGGCAAATTTCCAGGACCCAGGTTAAAACAGACACATTCTAGTGCTTAGAATCCCTTATCCCTTTTTGTAATATACAGCATTTGATTTTTGTAATAAGCTAGTATGAAATAATAGAGAAATATTTTGAAAATGTAGTGAGTAGATATTATAAGAAGTTCTGAAACCAAGGTATAATTGGTAATTATTTAAAATAGGGGGAAATTTGAAATTTGATTTGCTCTGTGTACATTCTGAGTCTATAGGAGACCTGGAATTTGATGAAGTTTGATGATACAAAATGGATTCATAGTCAAGATTATTAAGGGGACCCTATATTAATTACTTTGGCACACCATGTGACTCTGATGCTACAGTGGATAGAATAGCACCTATTGCTCATCTTTTCGATGAGGCAGTATAGCTTAATGATAGACATCAACGGAAATATTGAAGGAATCCTGTAGCAAGTATCCACGAGAATCTGAGAGAGGTTCAAAAGAATTCCTTTAGATGTATAATAGTGGTGAACACTCACTAGTGCAGAACAGATTAGACACCACCACACTTGTTCTGCCCAAGGGGAAAGAATACCAATAGCAAGCCACCTGCTCCACTCCTACTGTCCAAGTCAGCACAAGAGTAATAGAGAGAGTGATTGCCTCCCCTTTTCCTTATAGAAGATCACATCCACAGACAAGAAGCCATGCCCTAAGGCCAGTACCCCAAATCTGTTGGTGGAATGAATTACCAAAAAACTCTCCCTTTTGTCTAAATAAGGTGGTTCTAATCCTAATATAAAACAATTTACAATAACAAAATTTATCAAGTATGATCCAGGAGAAAGAAAGGGTAATAACATATACAGAAATGAAACTACAACAGACATAAACAACATCAAGGAAGAAACACATACTAAATGTCTAGGCTATAAACAATTGGTAAATAACAGAGATTATTCCAATAGCTGTCCTTTCTTGAAGAGTCTAAGTCTTGTACCTAATACCCAGCTAAGATAAGATAGAATAGCAACTGTGACCATGTAGTCTTCAACTCCATCAAAGACCTGAGAAAGAAAATAACAGTACCTGAGTAACCAGGAAGTGCAAGCAAGCAACTTGCAAAAGACTGAAGAAATGACAGAAACAGTTAGCTACCTGAACAGTCACCCAACATCTTTCAGCAATGTTGGGGCAATCAAGTTTGGCAATAGGCCCAGAATATCTGACAGACCATTTTCACAAACAGGAATATTTGAAAGACTGTCATACCCTGTCTCGGCAAGGTTCAGCAGTTGCTTTACCTTGTATCCTGCTTGACCAGGTTGCACGGCTTGATTGCTGTTAGTACTTGAGAGGGCAGTTCTTTGACTGATAGTCCAGTTTGTGAAGAAGAAAAGAAGCTCCATATGGAGTGTCTTCAGTGCCCATCATTCCCTTGGGAGTAGATCAGTGCTGCCAGGAGCAGTCATGTTTCATCCCAACAAAACTCTAAATTATTGAACCATTTAAATGCCATATTCTGTAGGTCTTTGAAATGTTTAAAAATTACCTATCTATACAGAGTACACCTCTGTGCATCTAGAGAGCCTAACTAACATAACTATAAGAATGACAAACACAGGTGACTATTAACCTGTAATTCTTAATAATCTATATGTCTTAAAGACTAAAGCTTCAGGTTATAAAAATAAATATCTTTAAACACATATGCAGCATGAGGACATTGACCTTGAAATTGTAACAATATATAAAAATATCTTAATCAGAGGTATAAATCTGTAGTACAATATGTAGTACTAATCCTTAATTAGTATCAATATACAAAATATTTTAAACAAAAGTAGAAGCATATATACCATATAACAAAAACAATTTTACATTTCTATACAAAAATATTGTAAACAGAAATGGGAACATGTACAATATAATAAATAACATTTTGAATTTATATCAGTATAAAAATTATCTTAAACAGAAATACAAAAATAATTTTACACATGTATCAATATACAAGAATCTATACCTGTGTAAATTGTCTGTAACTAATAGTTGCTAAAATAGTTTACAAAAAGATATACTTATCTACTTTATTATCCTATCATGTTTATTCCCATTATTTCTATAGCAAATGAGATTCCTGGGTCTAATTATTATTACTTTGTATCCAACCCAGTAATAACTTATAACCAACCCTAAGAAAAACCAAAAACCATCCATCCCATTTGTTGGGAGAGGGAGCATTGTTTTCTTAGAATCACTTCCAGCTGTCTTGGGGACAACGATATCTCTATGGACTCCTGTAAAAAAACTAAGATCATGGTTATGTCTCAAGAGGACTATCTTTAACATTTGTAGCCACTCTCTGGTTAGTGGGTAAGGCTTATCTGAAGTTTTAATCTGATGTTCTGGCTAGAGTGTTTAGGAAGGTGGACCATCTCAGCTAGCCACTTTGGAACTGTCTAGAGCACTTTGTAGCCCAAAGTAAATTTGGTGTTTATTGGCTCAGGGGCATCACCATGAACCAGGTGGAAATTTTGTGGGACCCCCTCTTCCTTCAGAAGGCTTCGGAGATTGCTGTTAGGAAAACATATTGTGGAAAACTTAAACATTATTAATATCAAAGTGGAAAAGTTAACTTTTAAGATAGATATTTATCCAAAAAAGGTATAAAAGAGTAAAATATAAGTATGAGGAGAAATAGAATGTTGGAGAGGTAACAGAGTTTTGACAACAGTAGTCCCTAAATTTTTAGTTTTCTTATGTCCCACACCAAGTGTCTCTCTTGATATGAGACAAAACTCTGAATTTTGCCGGGCGGTGGTAGTGCACGCCTTTAATCCCAGCACTCAGGAGGCAGAGGCAGGCAGATCTCTGTGAGTTCGAGACCAACCTGGTCTACAAGAGCTAGTTCCAGGACAGGCTCCAAAGCCACAGAGAAACCCTGTCTCAAAAAACCAAAACAAAAAACAAAAAACAAAAACAAACAAACAAAAAAAACTCTGAATTTTTCTTTTAACAGCATGCCTGAATTTAGAGAAGGAGAGAACCACTTTCCAACTCCAAAGCCAGCTTTGATTTTTAGTTGAGTTGGGACTACAAATATTCTAAGAAGTAAAGAGATATAGATGTTTTAGGTAGTTAGAATTTAACCTGCTGTAAATACTGATATCATAAACCAGATTTTTCTTTGCTTGGTAATTTTTTTCTCGATATCTTTCCTTTCTTCTCTAGACACCTAAATAACCAAGATCTTTTCATTTCTTGAAGATGGGTATTTCTATTTTCCTGTAAAGACAAAGACAGTCTCTGTTATGATTCTTGTGAATTTTTCTTGCAACTTTTAGGATAGTTACATTGGTGGACGAGCTGTCCTTTCTCCTTATCAAGAGGTTTCTCCTGTTGCAATTAAATTTTAATGAATTTTGACCATATCCACACCTTTTGTTCTTCTCTAGAAACAAAAGCAAAACACCTTTCCCAACGTAGCATGTGTACTGGTTTCCATTCTGAGGTCAATATGTCTTTGAGATACATAGGCTGATTTAACTCAGAAGTTTTTTCTAATGTCCAATGTCTCTCTGGAGCCATTATTCCATTCTCATTAGCATTAAGAAAATTCAGTGTTAGTAAGTCATTATGTATCTATCTCTGGATATTTTGGTTCTCCCTACCTGTTTATTTTAAGCATTTCCTTTAGAGTATTATTATATCTTTCTATAACTGCTTGCCCTGTAGGATTGTGTCGTATAACTGTAATATGCTTAATATTGTAATCAGCAAAAATCTTTCATTTATTAGAGTCATATGCTGGAACATTGTCATTGTTAATTTTTACAGGTATTCCCAAGATGGCCATGACTTCTAATAGTTATGTAATTACAGAAACAGCCTTTTCAGAACTCAAAGCAGTTGCCTTTTCAAATCCTGAAAATATGTCTATTGTATGATGTACGCATTTTATTTTTCTAAATTCTACAAAATGAACCACATTTATATGGCAAATTTCATTTCTTTGTATACCTTTATTGTATAGGGCTGAAAGACATTAAAAGATAATTTTGTCAATGCAAATTAGGATAGAAGGCAAATTGGGTACTACCTTTTGCACTCATCAAGATATGATAGATATGGAGTATTTTCTCTTCATTTGTCAAATACAAATGGACTAGACATTATTGATGTATTTATTTCACATAAATATTTTATATAGTTATTGTACTTACTGTATATAGTTTCTCTTATATTAGTTATAATGTTTTTTATTTAGACAAAATAAGGAAAATGTGGTAATATTTTGTTTGTGCTCCAATAAATAAAGGTTGCCTGAAGATCAGAGGGAAGAGCTAGCAATGGTTAATCATAGAGTTCTGGAGGTCTGTACAGACAGACAAGGAATGACATGGCTGTGTGGAGAGGAGTAATCAGGCAGAGTTGATATAGGAACCTGGTCTCTTTGGTTAGAGAGTTGTATAGGTAAGATCTCTAGTGGTTGGCTGTTCAACCTCTGATCTTTCAGCATTCACCCTCTAATATATGATTCTAGGATTTTATTATTAAGATCAACTAGAATTCGTCCTACAGAATCCACTCACATTCAAAGAGAATAAAAATAATGAATAAGAGAAAGGGAGAGGTAAATGATGGGTAAGAGGAATTAAAATAAGCATTCTCCAAACATGCCTCCATACTTGAGTTCTGGGTAAAGACCCAAAGCCAACATAGGAATATACTCCTGTACCAGCTATCTGAGACCCAGGCAATTATGATAGCTGAGCTTCAGGCAATTGCAAGCAGTCAACTGACCAAAACATGTCCAAAGAAAGAAAAGAAAGACCAATAATCAATCATGTATTTCTGTATCTCATTTCCATTTTCTGCCCATAAGGATTACATGCCTTCATGATCGAATAAACTCTCCAACCCTTGACTGGTTCTGGGATTCTCCCCATTCAGGCATCATTACTTGATCAATTGTCTCCGTTAAATTTAATTTTTGTACATTTTCTTTTGATGAAAAGTAGAAAGGAATTTTCACCAAGCCTGATCTGAAAAGTGTTGATAATGAAAGACTTACTGTACTATCTACAGATAAATAAAAAGATAAAAAAGATGTGTAAAAATAATTCAGTAAATAAAGAAAATATTGTGATTGGATTGATAAATATATATTAACAAATTGAGTACAACTATTTGAAAAAATAATACATTTTCATTAAATTAACAACTTCAAACTCCAGGTTAGTATAATGCTAGCATTCAAGAGTAACTTCGCATTTGAAAGAGAAAAACAACTAATAATGTCCATTAGACAAATAAAAAGAAAACCTTGGGTAGCATTTTAGATGCACCTTTGCAGCAGCTATATTAACATATTCTATAAATCTATTTTCCATATATAAGTAAAAATTTATACTGATTCCTCAATATATTTAAGCCAAAATTAGGTATAGGAAAGAACTCTGTGTTCTATATAATAAAAATGCCCTATTCTTTTCATGTTTTTAAATTTTTAGGAAAAATGTAACCTAGTTTTACCCTTTCTATTAAATAATTTGCTGTAGCTGTAAAGTAAACCACTTAGATAAGTCAACAAAACTGGCTGACATAATTACAAATTTAATTTAGTCAAATTTATTATTCATATAATCAAAATCAGATATTATCAAATATGAGAAATTTAAGGTAAATCATTGAAAGAAATGGAACAATTTGTTAAGCCCATTTATACAAACTAAATATAATAAAATTTACATTTTTATTTGATCAGAAAAATAAAAACATTTTTCACTAAGAAGAAACTGAATATGAAAAAGAGAGAAAGGACAGTATGAAGGGACAGGAGGAAGGGAGAAAAAAGACACACAAATGATTCATGAAAGACAGAAAAGGAGAAAGAAATTGAACTGGGATTACATCTTACAAATTATTTTATTTTAAGGGAATTGATGGATTATCCCTATTTGGTTTTGAATTTCTGTATTTTGTCTGAACAATGTTTAAGCTCTTTCAGTAGAATTTTAAATAAATATCCTTAGCTAAACTACATGACTTCTTACATATTCAGGATAAGTCAATAAACAGTCACCTTTTACAATAGTGGAACATTAAACCAGGTAAGGTGTGGTGCAGGCCTATAATTCCACAGTCAAGAGGCTACAGCACAAGCATTACTAGGAGTTTGAGGCCACCTGGGATATGGAGTGAGTTGCAGGTGAGTCTGGAATAGGGAGTAAAAGACTCTGAAAAGAATAAGTAAATAAATCAGAAAACAACAACTAAACAAACCATGATCACAGTAACATGAATGAGTTTCAGAAATACAATGAAGAAAACAAATCAATACAGTGTTTGGATTTCATTTACATAATCTTCAGTTAAGGCAAATCTTACCTGTTTAGTGGAATTTAAAAAGAGTGGGAATGACGTATCCTTCCACCTTGTATGCCACCTACAACAATCAAGAGAGAGCCTTGCACCTTCCCTGGGTGAGGCAATAGAGCTGGTTCTAGAGAGGTGAGTGTGGGAGAGCCAGGCCTGAGAGCCAAAGAACTGACCCTCTGCCTTGCTGCAGGGTGCATCAGGTAACTAGACAAGGCAGCACTGGAGAGCTCAACCAGGTGGCAACAACTGGGCAAAGTTCTAGCCCAGCTTCCATCCAGGGCTATGAGTTGGCCCATCCCAACATCCACCTCATCTATGAATTTTTGGAGCATGTGAAGGAGATGAACCTAGAGATCCACAACTGCAGGATCCCCACAACAGAGGGCAACAACAGGCCATCCGAGAGGGGTCCCAGTGAGAGCCCATTATCAATGGTGTAGCAGACCCAGATGAGGCCTCTAATCAGACCAGTGGCTCATGGCAATGAACACTTGCAAGGGAAGATGAAAGGACGAAAAAATGAACTATATTATTCAATAGGTCAATAGGACACACTACAGCTTCCATGATGAGATTCTTTCTTCTTCTTCTTCTTCTTCTTCTTCTTCTTCTTCTTCTTCTTCTTCTTCTTCTTCTTCTTCTTCTTCTTCTTCTTCTTCTTCTCCTCCTCCTTCTTCTTCTTCTTCTTCTTCTTCTTCTTCTTCTTCTTCTTCTTCTTCTTCTTCTTCTTCTACATC
>PVIU01023517.1:0-27287 GCA_004026605.1 Ondatra zibethicus
GGGAGGGTGAAGATGGAGGAAAGGTGGACATTGGAGAAGGGAATAAGATATCTACATTAAGAGAATCATTCTAGGGTTGGCAAGATACTTGGCCCTGGGGATCCCAGGTGTCCACGGGCATGTCCCCAGCTAGGTATTCAGGCAGCAGAGGAGAGGGTGCCAGAACTAGCCTTGTACCATAGTCACATTGATGATTATCCTGATCACCATTATAGAAATTTCATCCGATGGATGGAGATAGAGACAGAGACCCACATTCACATCAGAGCAATGATTGAGCCCCCAAGGTGCAGTTGAAGAGCAGAAGGTGGGAGAAGATAAGAAAGAAAGTTAGGACCGTGAGGGGCTGGTCCACCTACTGAGACAGTGTGCCTGAACTAATGGGAGCGCACCAATCCAGCTGGACTGGGACTGAATGAGAATATGATCAAACCAGACTCTCTGAATGTGGCAGCGAAAGTTGGCGGATGGAGAACCCAACAACAATGACACCAGGACCTATCTTTTCTGCATGTATTATCGTTTTGGGAACCGAGTCTTTTTGAATGCACTCCTCCCAAGGCCAGGAAGGAGGGGGGTGGGCCTTGGACTTCTGACAGGGCAGGGCACCATGCCCTCTTTCAAGGAAGAAGGGAGAGGGAGGAGGGGTGGGGGGGTAGCGGGAGGGGACCGGGAGAAGGGGAAGAAAGGAAAAAATTGTTATTTCTTTAATTATGTTTTTGAATGGAAAAAATAAAACAATGTAAAATAAAAAATAAATAAATAAAAAACAAGCAAAAAAAAAAGGAAAACTGCTGATCATATTTCAGTTGTTCACCTGTATATATGCAAATAGATTTTATGGGCAAATGGAACAGCTTTGAAAATACTTGTCACTGATTTTCCCCAAGGAGAGATAAAGTAAAAACTAAAATTCTGAAACTCTTATTTGTGTGTTCTATTTTGAAGTAACTGTCTTACCACGTTCGAACCAAATGTTGTATGTCTTAGGATTTCAAGGCTAACATCAGCCAGACATACTGATGCATTTCACAACTTTCAGTCATAGTGCAAAAGCATAAAACTTTCTTGTATTTAAATCACAATAATGAAATAAATACAATCAATGTATAAGTGATTTTCATGCCACTAAATGTGTGTAAATGGTTATGATACATCAAAAATAGTACAGCTAAGAGTGTTTGTCAGAATAATTTAAACTCAATATATTAGTGAACAAAAAAGTTGCAGTCTGAATCCATAGTAATTGTTGCTGAACTTTTGTTTTCTGGGTTTTAGAGATAGATCTTTATTAAGAAAACTTCAATATACATGTGGGTTTTAAATAATAACACAAAAGTTTTAAAAAGTTGATTATGAAGAAGTATGTTATGTTGTATGGAAGCATATGATTAATTAATTTATAGACAGGATGTCCACACTAGAGTGTAGATTCAGGAGTGAGGAATAAATTGATCACTGTCTTAAAGAAAGGGAAGTTTGGTTGGATAGAAAGCAAAGGTTGCCATTGCAGAAAAGAAGAGTCATTAGTGGAGGTGCCTGGATTCTTCTTCATAAAAGCTTCTACAATTCAAGTGGATTATAACTAGACTAGAGTTAAGGGTAGAGAACAGCAAGTTGTCTCATCTAATAAATGCTGAATTTTACAGAAAATTATAGGGAAAAATGAATTTGCCATCTTAAAAATATTTTTTTTCTCAAATCAATTCTAAGAATGAGTGTTCATCCTGTTTAATCCTCTCTCAGTGAACAATGGAAAATGAAGGAGTGAAAGAAATAGTATTAAGAGTCTTAGAATGGATGACATGTAACTAAATACATGCTCAAGTAAAAAAAAGAATGAGGTATTAAAGAAAAAACAGCAATTTTATATCAGAAGGTAGTGTAATTCCCACATCATTTATCAGGAAGAAACTTAATACCATACATAAATCTATCAATACTAAGTGTTATTTGTTTTTACTCCTTACTCTTTAGTCATAAGCTATTTTGGGGGTCCACTACCCAGTCCCCAAATATATCACACAAGGAGACTTATTATTACTTATGAATGCCTGGTCTTAGCTTGGCTTGTTGCTAGCCAGCTTTTCTTAAGTTACTCTGACTACCTTTTGTCTCCAGGCTTTTTACTTTGTTATTACTGAATGTCTTATTTTCCTTCTTACTTCTTGGCTGACTGGGTTGCTGGGCAGCAGGCCCCTAGTGTCCTTCTATTCTTGTTCTCTTGCTCCTCCTCCTTATTTTCCCAGATTTCTCCTTCTATTTATATGTTGGTGAACAAAAGAGTTCCACAATAGCCTGGAATGCAGTATAACAAAGGTTTACTTATTTGGCTGAAACTCACAGAAAGGGTAGTAACCGGCAGTCCTCTGTGTGAGCTGGGAACAGGAACCAAATCTTGCAGTCAAGATGCCTAGGCACACATTTCTTCTGCACTTAGTACATGAGACCATGCCCAAAATGAGTCGGTAGTTTAAAAGCTATTGACTGAAGAAGTTCCCATAGTTCTCCCATTGGTCTAAATAAGAGAGTTCTAAACCTAATATAAAACTATATATAATAAGGACAAATATCAAGTATTGTGCTTAGAAAAGAAAAGGCAAAAACATACATAAAAATTAGAATTACAACTAGCATGAACACGTCAAACAAGAAACATGTGAAATGTTTCAATAGTTATCATATTCTAAGGAGTCTAAATCATATATTAAAAATGGATTGATTAAGTAATGAGAGGAAAATAACCATGACAAATCTTCAACCATATCTGAGAAGGGAAATAATATTAATTGAGTAAACAGGAAGACAATCAAGCAACTTCTAAAAGATGTAAGAAATGACAGAGACAACTGGCTACCTGGGCAATCACTCTAAGTCTCATTTGCAATGTTGTGGCAACCAATTTTGGCTAAGGTCTAGAGTTTGCTGGAGCCATTGGCCAAACAGTGTTGAGATTAATATAGTTTCTGTGTATCTCCATTTACAAAATGGTGCCTACCATCTGGAGCATAGATCCACATAAGACCTAAAAAAAGCTTAAGAAAAATAAAAGGGAGAAGGCTTCCTGGCTCAGCGTTAGCAGCCAAAACTACACGGCTTCTTTGAGAGACAGCTTCCTGGTTCATGATGAAAACATGAATAGCTCTGGCTCTTTCAGGAAGCCAAGCACTTAAATGGTGTCTGTGAGCAGTGTGTTACAAATTGCTTAAGGACAACATAGACCTGCTGCATTTTTAGAGCTGGGGTGGAGAGTATGGCACATAGACACAGTGAACATGCCTCCGCCATATTGGACTGGGTGAAGCAAACAGGCAGGGCCACAGAGTTAGTCCTAGCCATGCCTGATTAACATTAAAAAAAGGTGTTCCTGGTCAGAAAATGATTGCAGATATGAAATGAAGACAGATTCAGCCAAAAATGACCTCTGAATGGCTTACAGTATTGGATATATGTACATGAGATTATGAGAAAAGAAAGAGTATAAAAAGGCATAGATTAAATTAGTAAAGTTAACTAAATATTTAAAAGTAACAGACTAAGAAAAAGCCACATAAAGAAGAAAAATGCACAGTCTGGGCTATGTATATTGTATTTCCTTTGAATTTTTTGTATTGCTAAATACAGAAAGACATTTTATTGTATGGGCTGATAACCTAAATGAACATATATATTTTAAATGTATCTTGACTTCAAAATTTGAGTCTAAGGACATATTACTTTAGAAAAGAGGTTCTCCTTTTGCTTCCACAGAGGATCAGAACCTATGGATTTCCTCTAGGCTAATGTGTTTTGATGAAACAAGATCCCCCCAAAAGGTCTCTGTGAACCCAACAAACAACAGGAATAAGTTTGGAGAAAACTATGCCCATATTCCCAAAATGATTGTTTTAAATATCTGTTTTCATTTAAAGGGGGTTGATTATAAGTGATTAATGGTCACAGTCAATTTCTAAAAAAACCCAGGGGGTTATGATATAAAAAGGAATACTTTACATTGGTATGGACTTTAATTTATTGATACAAATTTAAGGTCAATTTTGCTATATGTATATTTCTACTCTTGTTTAAGGTATTATGTTTATATATCTCATTTAATGTTGTAACGTATAAGTAACAATTGCAGATTGATGGATAGTCATTTATAATAGTCAAACTAGTAGTCATGCTAGTTAGGTTTTCTAGATATGTAGAGGTATATTTCAATTAGATAGATAATCTTTAACACTTCAAAGACCTACAGAATATAGCATTTAAAAGGTTTTAAAAATTTAACTTTTCTCAACAGTGCAACATGTTTCCTTCTGGCAGCACCAGTTACTTCAGAGAGGTTGATCGGCATTGAAGAGCTTCCTTATGTAGTTTGCTAACCATTTGAGGAAGAAACTGCTCTTGCCTGGACTGCTCGATGGTATGCTGTATGAACAGCACATGTAAAACCCACTGGAAAATGACTGCTGAACATGTCTTAAGGTGAGTCATTCCTTCAGGGTTCCTGCTTCATGGAAGAGTCTGCCAAACATTCCGCAGTTACAGAGGAAAGTGACTGCCAAACTTTAAATATAGGTGGGACAGCCTTTCAAACTTCCTTCTTCAAGTAAAAGTCTGCTAGCTATTATGGGCCCATAGGCTGAAGATGGATGAACCAATGTTACAGAAAAACTTTGGGTGAGATGTCTCTGTAAAATTTGAAAGTTGCTTAAAATGCACTTTCTCTTTACTTATGTAATATTATATCTTTCTGGAGTCTTTGATAGAGTTGAAGAAAGAAGGTTATAAGTATAAATATAAGATATAAAACTTTAGACTCTCAAAGATAGGATAGATGATAGAGCATTTTCTTAATTTGCCAAATTTAAATGGACTAAATATTGTAGATAAAATTCTTGCTTGATAACTGTTTTGTCCTATGTAATTTTGCTATGTTAAAGTTAAAACCTTCAGCTTCCCCTTTTAATTAGACAGAAAAAGGGAAATGATGTGGGAAGTCCTTACATATTTGTGCTGCTTTTCTTGGTTAATGAATAACGCTGTTTCAACCAATGGCTTAGCAGAGTTAGGCCAGGTGGGAAATCCAAACAGAGATATAAAAAGAGAGTAGGCATAGTCAAACAGATGCTGTGTAGCTGCTGAAAGAGAAAGATGCCAGAACAGAATTTTATCAGGTAAGCCACAGCCTCATGGTGATACACAGATGCATAGAAATGACTTAATTTAAGATAGAGTTATCCAGAATATTCTTGAGCCACTGGCAAACAGTGTTGGGATTAGTACAGTTTCTGTGTGATTATCCAGGTCTGAGTGACAGGGAATGAATGAGTAGTCTCCATTTAGATTCATATTCTGCCTGCCAGCCCTGCCTATTTCTCTCTCCTGCCTTGCTATTGGCCAATCAGCTCTTGTATAGACCATTGGTGTTTTATACAGTCACAGTAAAAGAGCTTCAGAGTTGAACAAATGCAACATAAACAAAACTAGTACTCCCCAACAACTAACAACAATAAATCCTTTTTTGCATGTTTATTAGATTTAGTACATTTATACTATTCTTTAGAGTAATCATCCATTGTAATATTTTACCATATCTCATAACATTTTAATCATACATTTACTACTGCAAAAATATTATAATGCTATCTATTTTCCTGAACCTATGATTAAATATCTAGCAGAAATATCTTATTGAAGGGAAGGTTGATTAGGGCTCAGGATTTTAGTAGAATATCAGTGCATCAGAGTGAGAAGGGCATGATGTATAGCCCTGTAATGCAGGAAGAAGAGCTTATAGAACCAGAAGTACAAGTGGACAAAACCAGTCATAACTTCCCCAGTGACCCACACCCATTAGCCAGGCCCCACATTCTAAATGTTTTACTACCTTCAAATAGCCATTGAATGTGACAGAGTAAGTACTTAAAATATGAATCCGTGGGACACTCACAATTCAAGCCACAGCATATAAACAATTCTTAAATGGCAGTGCCTATGAGAAGTATTTTGCTAGCATCTTATTTACTTATAAATATATTGAATTGATATCTGTAACTTTCAGAGATAGGTAAAACTTAAAATGTAGAGCTGAGCAAAAAGCACTGATAAAATCAAATTCTGAAGAAAATCCATATGTCTGTTTGGTTCATCCAATACCTAGCTTAATGTTTGGTGTTTAGCAACTGTTCACTGAATATATGTTGGGAAATAATTAGTTAGTTAAGATTATAAGAGTAATGATAATAGCAGCTATTTATTGAATTTATGATCAATATTAAAGTTTCCCTAAGAATTCAAAATTATCATTTCATTAATCCTTAAAATATAAATTTTATTAAATATAGGAAATAATAGTGATATTTCATTTGTATTTAATAAAGAAAGCTTGCCTGAAGTTCAGAGCATAAAACAGTCACACCTTACAGACCAGGCAGTGGTGACATACATTTTTAATCCCAGTATCCACAATAGTTTACAATAGAAATTGGGTGGTAGTGGTGCACACCTTTAATCTTAGGACTAGAGAGGAATATAAGACAGAAGGAGACAGCTCTCACACACAGTTTCATTCAGAGATTACTAGAGACAGGATCATCATTTCGAACTGAAGTAGGGGTAAGTGAAAATGGCTGACTGTTTTGCTTTTCTGACCTTCAGGTTGAGCTCCAATTTCTGTCTCTGAGGTTTTCTTAACCATGCTATAGGAAAAAGTTTGAGGTTGGTGATCATACATTTCTAATAAATATGAAGTGCACAATGTTTGCTCAGGAACATACACAGTGTAGATACATGCACACAGACACACAGCAGCAAGAGATGAGGGTTGCGAATGAAGTTGGACTTCCTTTGTCTCAGCATGCTATAAACAATAATGCAGAAAACTCAAGTAAGAAAATGAAGTTTCTAAATTCATTGCCACTAAAGATATATAAACATGTAATGCTTTTCCTGCAATCCAAAAACCATGAAGGAGACAGATTCTCCAAACAATTTTACATTTTGCTTGGGCGTTCAATATTGGCATAAAATTTTAGTGGCTATGTTAGATTCCTAAATATAGACTGAGTAATATGGAAAAGTTCAGGGTTAAAGTAGCAATCTACCCTTTATACAGCAGGTCTACTAAAATGTCTTTCTCCCTTCTTTCCTCAACAATAACTGAGGTTGGATATTGAAGAGAGAAATTTCATGAGACAATGTCACCATTAAAAGAGTAAGCCTGATTCCATGAGCAATTTCTGTTGTAAAGCTGAATTTCACATTAGCAATTTGTAATCCCAACTGAATGCTGAATGAAATTCTATGAATAGCAACATGTTTGATGATATAGAGAATATTTTTTTCTATATAGAAATCATTACCTGGGAAATTTAGTCAAAGCAGCATGATTTAGTCTGTGTGAAGAAACTACTTCTGAAGCTATAGTGTGATGTCAATGCCTACAGCCCTCAACATGATCTACAGATTGAATACAGTCCTTAACAAAATCTAAAGTCACTCTTGATAGCAATAAAACACATCCTTAAAATTCAAATGCAGCACAAAAAAATCCTGAAATAGCCAAAGTGATGTTAAACAGAAAACAATTTCTGCATTATCACAGTCCTCAAGTTTAAACACATAACAGAGTCACAGAACCAGAAGAGTGTGGTACTAGCACAAAAGCTGACATGTGACAAGTTAAACAGAGGAATAAGTCTGTATTTCTGCATCTAAATGATTCTCAGCAACACTCTCAAAAGTAGACAGCAGGCAAAAGTTATCTCTTCAATAAATGATATTGTGGCATATGTTTCCCACATTTTGAAAACTTGAGCTCTCTTTTTCATCTTGAAAAAAAATAATACAAAATAGATCAAAACATAAGGGAAGAACAGACTGTAAGCGATGGAAGAAAACAACAAACAAACAAACCAATATTTCGAGACACGTTTCTCTATAGCATGCCAAAAGTACAGGAAACAAAGGCAAGAATTAGTTATGGGATTATATTCCAATCAAAAGGCTTCTATACAGAAAAAGAAAAACAGTAAGAATATTAAGAAGCAATCTACAGAATGTGAGAAAATGTTTTCTAACTTTTTACCTGACATGGAGTAAATACTGAGAATAGATGAAGAATGCAAAAAGCATAACACTGACAAAATCAATCTATTAAAAGTTTGCAAAACTTCAGTGGAAAAGTGTCAAAAGAAGGAATACAAAGGCCAAATACATATGAAAGATGATACATACTATCATCTTTCTCAGGAGTGTAAATGAGAACACAGTGAGATTTAGTCTCTCCCACTGGAAAAATTGCTAAGCAAATAAACAAAACAGAAAGCTGGAAGTGGTGTGGAGATAAAGGATCTCATATGCAGTTGGGTGAAATATAAATTAGGATCGCCACCGTGGAGAAGAGTGTGGAGGCTTAATAAAAATGAGGATCTGTAGGGGCTGGATATTGGCTTTAAGTAAAAGTAAGAATCTATAGGCGTTGGAATATTGGCTCTGACTAGAGTTCAAGGACACCCTTAGATATATAGCAAGTTCTAAGCCAAATGTGCTACAGGAGACATTCTCTGAAACTCCAGTTCCAACAAATAAACACTTTGCCTACATTCATGAACTCTTCTCAACAATATGATTATCCTAACAAAATTAACATTATAACAACATCAGCTGCCATGCCAATGTGGACAGGGACGTTTCCACATGACTCCACCCCTAGATGAAGAGATATAGCTGGTAAATGGCTTCTGAGAGAGGATAAAACAGTTTCCTCTAGGAAGTGCACTCAAAATATAGGCTGTCCAATTCTAAATTGTAATCCTGGACACATGTACATATGATCAACACCAAATGGACTCAGCAAATTGTGTACATATTATATGTATATGTGTGTGTCCAACAATAAGAATTAAAGAACAGATCATGAATTAGGAAAAAAGAAGCTGATGGGAGAATGGAAGGGTGGGAATGATGTAGATGCAGTAATCATGTATGAAGTTTTCAAAAAATGCAACTGTTAAACTAAACAAGGCCAGGCGGGCAGTGATGTGGCACACCTTTCAGGCCAGCACTCGGGAGACAGGAGAAGGTGGAGCTCTGTGAGTGTGAGGCCAGTCTGGTTTACAAGAGCTAAGAGCTAGGTCTAGGACATCTTGGGCTGTTACACAGAAAAACCTTGTCTCATAAAAACAAAACAAATACAAAAAAGAAAGAAAAGAAACAAAACAAACGGAAGAACCAAAATGCAAAACTAAACAACTAGTAATAACAAAAAAAACCCAGAATCTGAACACTCTGAGACTCATGCCAATTTTCTTTGTTTTAAACATGCCATTGGAATTTCAGAATCTATAAGTTGATTTTAAAAATTTTTTAAATATGGTGCTGAAGACTCTGTGATGCCAGGATTTTGTCTGACTAGAAAAACAAAAACCCATTATTCTGAGTTTATGAAACTCGCTTACTTTTGGTTTTCTGCCTTTTGATGTAAGGGCATTTGGAAACTGTGACGTTGCATGAAGAAATGTTGACTAATTAAGCATGTTGTACCCCCTGGGTTGTGACAGAGAATAAGAAGCCCAGTAAGAAGGGAGTAAATATCGTCCTTTAATCAGGCTTTGGTTACTAATAGATTTGGGAATAAGGACACAAACTCCTTTGTTTGGTGTTCCATGTCTTTAAATGGTCTAGTGGGAGGAAGTCATCAAAGTGTATTTGCAAATGCAGAATTAACAAGGCACAACTAAAGACACTTAGGTTTGCATCATAAATTGTGACTGTTGAGGAAATTATCTAGAGAAAGATCTAGTCTGCTTTCTAGTTATCTAATAACCTAACCCTTTTTTTTCACAACAGGAAACTGTTGGCTAAGCTTTGTCAACATATCTAATGCCAATCAAATGAAAATGTAATCTAACTTCAGCTTAAAAATGAGTATTTCTGGAAGAAACTGTTTCCAATTTAAATCAAAATTTTGAATCCCAAGTGAATGACATTTCAATTTAAAAGAAATCTGTTTGAGTATTTATGTCAACTTTGCCTACACAGAAGATTACTTTTCTATGTAAAAATAAAGTGATTATGGAAAAAATTGTACTACTATGGAAAAATACTTAGAAAGCAGATTTTCTTCATAAGATGTCAATTTTTGAAAAGCATCAATTCTTCAATTTTTCTATCTTTATTGAAATTAGTGATTAATAGAACTACACCAAGATCTGTGTAATTTGTACATTTATGTAATTTTCTATTTTCTGGCATGCAATTAAGTTCTATGTTGTGAAATGACATAACTATAATGGTTACAAATATCACACATTAGCTGTCAGCTAGTATTTCATTTTATCCTCTAATTGGTACTGTAGTAGGTTTGCCTATTACATGACAAAGTTGCTGTTTAGTGATTGTAAAACAAAAAAAGGTGTTTGGATCCTTTTTACCCACAAAGTAAGTATGAAAATCTAATTTATTTACATGTATATATATATATATATATAGTAGTGCTTATATTTTGAGTCAAATTATTTCACACAATTATAATTGCCATACTAAAATGTCGTCCAAATTTTTGAAACATTAGTGATTATTTGCTTATTTTACTTTGATTATTTATAAATGTGTTTATATATGTGCATGATGGATATGTGTGGACATATGTGCTATGAAATGTATTTGAAGGCCAGAGGACAACTTTGTTGGATTGCTTCTCTAGTTCTGCCTTTAATGTGGGTTCCAGGTATTAAACTGAGATGGCCAGGCATTGGGGACAAGCACCTTTACTCCATGAGCCATCTCGTCTTACAGAATTACATCCAAAGTGGGCCCTTGAATGGCAGTGATGCTGACGTGTCCTAAATGACAGTCTAAGTTCAGCTCAGGCTGGACTCAACTGGGTAAAAGGAGGGATTGCTACCTAAACTGCATTCCTCAGCAACTGTGGAAATCAACTTTCTGTTTAGGAGGAATACCCATTACTTTCCTGAGTTGCACACTATAGCCAACTATGACAGTCAAATGCATATGGTTTCCTACTAACTCAAGTAAACCCCAAAACGTCAAAGTTCCCTCACTAGCTAGCAGGCTGTCTTGGCCTGCACCCCATCTCCTGAGGCTCTGACTCTTATTCCTCCCACCTCTGTAACCTGATCGCCTTAAATGTGGCAGGACTCTTTCAGCAAGAGGCAGCATGATCAGAAATTCAAGGTTATCCTTGCCTACGTAGTTTCAAAGACCAGACTACCTTGAGAGTCCTCTCTCTCTCTCTCTCTCTCTCTCTCTCTCTCTCTCTCTTTACCTCCCTTCCTCCCTCCCTCCCTCCCTCCCTCTATCTCTTAAGTAGCCACATTTGGGTTGCTATTACTCTTCAGATTCAGTTTTGGTTTGTTTTCCTTTTGGAAAATTGTTTATTGGAATTAGGATTGTCTTATTGCCTAAAATGGAAGAAAAGAATTAATGGAGATAGACCTACAGTTTTGATGATGTTATAATTAGTCCTTGGAAGCAGGTACATGGAGCCTGATAGCCTTCAGACTTAGAATATTTCCTTACACCAGTAGCCCATTGCTTTTTAAATGGATTTAATGCCTACCCTACAGGAAAGACCTCATGCTTGGTATTGCTAACTGAGACCAAAACTCATGACTGGGCAGGTCATAGGCCCTAGTAGAAAATACACTATTATTACTTTGCTCATTGGGCATAATATTGAATAACCTCTAAATGCTTATCTTTATAATCATCAATTAGTGAAGCTCTTGACTCTCATCAGAGCAGGTTCTTTTTGCAGGAGAGTGATTAATACAAAGGCTTACAAATTATGAGAATAAGAGACAGTCGAGCATTCAGTGCAGCATGAATTCTAGATGATCTTTATAACAGAAACACAGAGTCAAATATAGGGGTTAAAGCAGAAGATCAGAGAAGCAGAGAGGCTAGACATTAGAGAGTTCTTTTACCTCTACCAATGTTCAGAAAGAAGGGGCAATTCCATCCTTAGATTGCATCTCCAAACTTCATCTGTCTCCACCAAACCTCAGCTTGCCTGAGCTCCTTTCTCCTTCTGCTTATAGTCCTCTCTCCCCCCAGCCATATCACTCCTGTCTCCCCCTCCCTAGTGCTGGGATTAAAGGCATGTGATCCCCAATGTTGGGATCACCTGTGTGTGAGCTCTGAGCTCTGTATCTCTCTTTTTATTATTATTATTTTATTTTATTACTTTAAAAAATACCAATCCAAATTCCCACTCCCTCCCTTGCTCCCACTCCCCTCCCACTCCCTCCCCTACTCCCACTCCCCTCCCATTCCCTCCACACTCCCTCCCACCTCACCGCCTCCAATCCTAAGAGAGGGCAAGGCACCTTGCCCTGTGGAAAGTCCAAGGCCCTCCCTACTACATCTAGGTTGAGCAAGGTATACATCCAAAGAGAATAGGATCCCATAAAGCCAGTACATACAGTAGAGACCAATCCCAATGCCACAGGCCCTTCACTCTGCCCTAACTGTCAACCATATTCAGAGGAACTAGTTTGATCCCATGATAATTCACTCCCAGTCTAGTTAGAGTTGGTGAGCTCCCATTAGCTCAGGCAAACTGTCTCAGTGGGTAAACCCCTCATGATCTTGACTTCCTTGCTCATACTCTCACTCCTTCCACTCTTCAACTGGACTTTGGGAGCTCAGTCCAGTGCTTTGATGTGGGACTCAGCCTCTGTTTCCATCTGCTGTTGGACATAGGTTCAATGGTAATATTTAAGATGATCATCAATCTGACTATAGGGCAAGGCCAGTTCAAGCACCCTCTCCTCTACTGCTTAGGGTCTGAGCTGGGGTCATCCTTGTGGATTCCTGGGAATTTTTCTAGAGCCAGGTTTCTTGTTAAACCCATAATGGTTCCCTCAATCAAGATATCTCTTTCCTTGCTCTCATATCTGTCCTTCCTCCATCTTGACTATACCATTCCTTCAAGTTCTCCTTAACCCTGCCCTTCTCCCCTTCCTTCTATCCCCTGCCCCCATGCTCCAAAATTTTGTCAGGAAATCTTGTCTGTTTCCAATTTCCAAGTGGGTCTATATATGTTTTTCTTTGGGTTCACCTTATTACTTAGCATCTTGGGGATCATGGACTATAGGCTCAATGTCATTTGTTTATGGCTAGTATTCACTTATACATGAGTACATACCATATTCACCTTTTTGGGTCTGGGTTACCTCATTCAGGATGGTGTTTTCTAGTTCCATCCATTTGCATGCAAAATTCAAGACATCATTGTTTTTTACCGCTGAGTATTACTCTAATGTGTAGATGTGCCACACTTCCTTTATCCATTTTTTACTTGAGGGACATCTAGGTTGTTTCCAGGTTCTAGCTATTACAAATAATGCTGCTATGAACATAGTTGAACAAATGTTTTTGTAGTATAATTGACCATCTTTTGGGTATATTCTCAAGAGTGGTATTGCTGGATCCTGAGGTAGGTTGATTCCCAATTTTCTGAGAAACTGCCACACTGATTTCCAAAGTGGTTGCACAAGTTTGCATTCCCATCCGCAATATATGAGTGTTCCCCTTACTCTACATCATCTCCAGTATAAGCTATCATTAGTATTTTTTATCTTAGCCATTCTGACACGTGTAAGATAGTATCTCAGAGTTGTTTTGATTTGCATTTCCCTGATAGCTAAGGAAGTTGAACATCTCCTTAAGTATTTTTGGCCATTTGAAATTCTTCTGTTGAGAATTCTCTGTTTAGTTCTGTACACAAGTTTTAATTGGGTTATTTAGATTTTAATATCTATTTTATTGAGTTCTTTATATATTTTTGAGATCAGTCCTTTGTCTGATTTGGGGTTGGTGAAGATCTTCTCTCATTCAGTAGGCTGATATTTTGTCTTATTGACTGTGTCCTTTGCTTTACAGAAGATTCTCAGTTTCAGAAGTTCCCATTTATTTATTGTTGTTCTTATAGTCTGTGTTACTGGGGGTGTATTTAGGAAGTGGTCTCCTGTGCTGATACATTGAAGGCTACTTCCCACTTTCTCCTCTATTATGTTCAGTGTGGTCAGATTTAAATTGAGGTCTTTAATCAATTTGGACTTGAGTTTTGTGCATGGTGATAGATATAGATCTATTTTTATTCTTCTACAGGTTGACATCCAGCTATGCCAGCACCATTTATTGAAGATGATTTCTTTTTTCCATTGTATAATTTTAGCTTTTTGTCAAAAATCAGGTGTTCATGGGTGTGTGGATTAATATCTGGGTCTTCAATTCAATTCTATTGGTCAACATCTCTGTTTTTATGCCAATACCAACCTGTTTTCATTACTGTAGCTCTGTAATATGGCGTGATGTCAGGGACAGTAATGCCTCTGACAGTTCTTTTATTGTATAGGACTGTTTTGGCTATCCTGGGTTTTTTGTTTTTCCATATTAAGTTGATTATTGTTCTTTCAAGGTCTGTGAAGAATTATATTGGGATTTTGATGGAGATTGCATTGACTCTATAGATTGCTTTTGGTAGGATTGCCATTTTTACTATGTTGATCCTTCCTATCCAAGAGCATGGGGGAATCTTTCCATTTTCTGGTATCTTTTTCAATTTCTTTCTTCAAAGACTTAAAGTTCTTGTCAAATAGGTCTTTTACTTCCTTTGTTAGTGGTACGCCAAGATATTTTATGTTATTTGTGGCTATTGTGAAAGGTGATGATTCTCTGATTTCCCTCTCAGCTTCCTTATCCTTTGTGTATAGTAGGGCTACTGATTTTTTGAGTTGATTTTGTATCCTGTCATATTACTGAATGTATTTATCAGCTGAAGGAGTTCTCTGGTAGAGTTTTTGGAGTCATTTATGTACACTACCATATGATCTGCAAATAATGAAAGTTTGACTTCTTCCTTTCTAATTTGAATTACCTTGATCTCCTTATGTTGCCTTATTGCCATTGCTAAAACTTCAAGAACTATGTTGAAGAGATATGGAGAGAGTGAACAGCCTTGTCTTGTTCCTTATTTAGGAATCAGTTTGAGTTTCTCTCCATTGAATTTGATGTTAGCTGTTGGTGTGCTGTATATTGCTTTTATTATATTTAGATATGATCCTTGTATCCCTAATCTCTCCAAGAACTTTATCATGAATGGGTGTTGAATTTTGTCAATTGCTTTTTCAGTATCTAATGAAATGATCCTATGGGTTTTTTCTTTCAGTTTATTTATATGATGGATTACATTGATAGATTTTCATATGTTGAATCAGACCTGCATCTCTGAGATGAAGCTTATTTGATCATGATGGATGATTTTTTTGATGTGTTCTTGGATTTGGTTTGCCAGTATTTTACTGAAAATTTTTTCATCCATGTTTATGAGTGAGATTGGTCTGTAATTCTTTTTCTTAGTTTGTGTTTTCTTTATTTCCTCTATTTCAGTCTTTAAGTCTTGTACTGTTTCCTTCACCTGTTTGATTCCTTTTTCTTGGTTTTCTTTGAGGGATTTATTAATTTCTTTCAACTTTTGTTTCTCTTCTCTTCCATTTCTTAAGGAAGATTAACTTCCTCTTTAAAGGACACCATCATTTTCATAGTTATGTTTAAAGTCGTTTTCTACTACTTCTGGGTTAGGATGATTAAGTCTTCCTTTTGTGTGTCTGCTGGGTTCTGGTGTTACCATGTTGCTTTTTAGGATGTTGGAAGAATTCTTGCATTGGCGCCTACCCATCTCTTCCTTCAAATGAGGCTGGCAGTGTCTTGGTGTCTTAGTCCAATCCTTGCTGTGGCTGTCTAAGTACTTGGGAGTTTTTCTTGGTCTGCCCTCTTAGGTCCCCTCAGTATTGGAGCAAGCTGTGTTTCAGGGTTCCATGGAGCTCACAGGCAAACAGGCAGTTTTAGGGGTGGGGTGGGTTCAGGGATAGCCCAGCTGCAGGAAAACTCCCTGCTGGCTGGCTTTTAGGTCCCCTCTGTATTGGAGCAAACTGTGCTGCAGTGTTGCAAGGAGCTTACAGGTGAACAGGAAGATTTGGGGGTGGGGTGGTTTGGGGGATAGCCCAGCCACTGGAAAACTCCCTGCTGGCCGGCTAGAAAAGCCAAGGAAGTTGGGGAAGAGCCCCTGGGTTTTGTCCCACTGGGGAGATCCTAGAGAGTGGGGTGTCTAGCTGTCTGGCCCTTTGGCTATGGCTATTGACTCACTTCCCAGGTACCCTCAGTATTGGAGCAAGCTGTGTTTCAGGGTTCCATGGACCTCACAAACAAACAGGAAGGTTTGAGGGTGGAGTCACTCTGTTTCTCTTTTAGAGAGATTCAGTCTTTTGTATCCCAGGGTGGCCTTGAACTAACAGAGATCCCTCTGCCTCTGTCTCTGGAGGACTGGGATTAAAGGTGTGTGCCAACATTACCTGACCATTAGTAGTTTAGCTCTGTACTCTGATCTTCAGGCTAGCTTTATTTGTTAAAACATAAACAAAATATTATTACATTCAGTCATGAAAGCAGCCCTTTTTTAAAAGGCTCTGGCTTCACAAAAGAAAAAAAGGGGAAATATTAAGGGATGGAGAATGCAGAGCACTGCTGTGAAGCTATGTGTCCTGGACATGACAGGACCACAGCACATCAAACCTCACGACAGTTGTCATGGCATGCTTCTGTCTGGAAGTACATCTTCAAATCATACAGGGAATTTCCCCTGCATTTCATTGTTTCCCAAATTATTGCTGCTAATAGTAGTTTCTTTATTTTATTCTGGTTATCAGTAATAGTTTATCAAGCTTCCAGAATGTGATGTGGACACTCCATATCTGACTCAAACCAACTCATGTTTCATTTATCAGAATGTGGTGTCTTTCAATCAGTCTTTGTTTCAGAGTATCAGTAACATCATACAGGGTCAATATCTCCTGAAAAGAAGACATGAAATGCACACACACACACACACACACACACACCACACACACACACACACACACACACACACACACACCCTATCAAACAGAGGTATGAAGACTAAATATTCATGTTGAACATTGAGAAGCATCTTTTGTCATATAAAGATTAGTATCTACACCTAATGCAGTATTTCCTTTGATTCCCTTGCTGTCTCTATGGTGCTTTTTGATGATTGTTTTATGACTCAAAGAGCAAATGTTAAAAGGAAATACATAAAGCAAGTACTGTTTCCAGTAAAGGGAAAACCCTTCAGACAAGGAAAGACTCTGGGACCAGTGAAGGCAGAGGCAAAGGCATTACTTCTTCATATGCTGGAGCTTGTTGCTTCCTTCCTATTCCAGGGAAAAAGGATAGTGTTCTCAAGCAAGGTTCTTATATAAACAGTTAAGTATTAAAGCAAGTTCCTTGTTATAACCTCCAGAAAATGGTATAGGAGGTCCTTTTCTATTTTTGTTGTTTTCATTGGTTAAATAAAGAGACTTCCTTGGGCTTTTGATAGGGCAGCCCTTAGGTGGACGGAATAGACGGAATAAAATGCTGGGGAGAAGGGAAATGCCATGCTTCTCCGGCCCAAGATGGACACTGGTTAGACTCATGCCGGTAAGCTACATCCTCATGGTAAATACAGCTTATTATAAATGGACTAAATCAAGATGTAAGAGTTGGCCAAAAAGAGGCTAAAACTAATGGACCAGGCAGAGTTTAAATAAATACAGTTTCTATGTAATTATTTCAGCTGCCGGGAGCCAGGCAAAAGGACACAGCCCATGTGCCTCTTACAACAAGAAAATCTTATGGGACACGAGGCAATGTGTCATGGGAACCCAGTGAGCACTGTGGCTGTTTTTGGCTTTTTACCTAAGTCCCATTGAATCAACAGTGGGAATACAGCAAAAGTAGCTGTGATGCCTCCAAACAGTTGAACGACAGCTTTGACAGGTAGAGTGGAATGAAAAAGTCAATGAAAAGCTGGTGAAGTCATAATGTCTTGCTGGCTGGTGTTGCTGCTTCTGGGGTAAAGACACTGATGAAGGTGATGCGGAGCTCGAAGTGGGCACGCCTTGTAGACATTTTTTAGCTGGACTTATCAAGTCACTAGCACCAATGTGAGATTTATTTCTTCATAATTGTTAGGCAGCCCAAGATGCTGGACTGTATTGAGTGTCTAAGAAAGATACCGAATCAAGCTATAGAAAAACACTGCTGCTGAAAACAAGTGAATTTGTTGTTATCTATAATAACAGGAAGAAAATAAAGTGTGGACTAGCCAGAGATGAAGCTTATAGCTGTAAGCACTTCATTCTTCATTTAAATATGAATATGAATTAGCTTATGAGCCATAGGGAAGTACAGAAGATATCAGTCTTTGATTTCACATTTATGTAAAATTCTGAACAGACTTGTGAAGTTTAGTTGTTATTGAACAAAGGAACATCATTGACCTCATGGAAGACAGACCAGTAAAATTTAATTAGCTTTTTTCAGTTATTTGAATAAAAATCATTTTACTTACATCCATGATTGCAGTTCCACAACTCATTGCTTTAAATAGGGCTGCTTTTACATACCATGCAATTATTGCATTGCACTGCAACAATCAGGTGATTTATTACTTAAGAGCCTTCATTTCTAAGCTGCTTACCTGCTTGCATAAACAGTTTGTTACCACGCCACACAATAATGCATCTCTCATTCAAATGTTTATTAAAAAATCAAGAAAATCAGTATCTCTAAAATTCCACTCGTTCACTTCCAAGTAAGTTCTTTATATTTTTATCTCCTTTTGCATTTTCTAATTACTATAAGCACAAGGCTCCAATTCAGGTCAATTGACATAGACAGAAAAATTTTGCTTTAAATCTGAATATCTGAAATGTCTCCTTAAACACCATGTTTAAAAGAAACAAAATCTTAACCCTAGATATTTGTGTATTGTGTATACTGTGTGTATGCACTGGTATACATACATGTGTGGATATTTGTTTACCTGTGTGTCTGTATGTGCATATGTGTATGTTTATGTGCATGTGTGTGAACTTCACGTGAGTGTATGTTTGTCTAGTCTATGTTTTAGAGAAAGAGAGAGAAATACAGACAAAGATAGAAAGTGAGGGATTCTCATGAGAATCCCTGTAGTTGATCAGGAATACCACAAATATGTCTTTTTCTTCTTTAAAAGAATGACCTTTAAATTTCTCACTAGATGCCTGGTGGTGGTTGCACATGCCTTTAATTTCAGTACTCCAGAGACAGAGACATGTTGGAGGAGGGGCTGCTTGTTCGTCCCGGCTGCCCAGAACTGAAATAAGCACACAGAAACTATATTCATTAAATCACTGCTTGGCCCATTAGCTCTAGCTTTTTATTGGATAATTCTTATATTAATTTAACCCATCTCCATTAATCTGTGTATCACCACGTGGCAGTGGCTTACCAGGTAAAATTCCCAGTGTCTGTCTCTGGAGGCTCCATGGTGTCACTCTCTCCACCCTTCTTTATCCCATCATTCAGTTCCATCCTCCCTAGCTACCTAAGTTCTGCCCTATCAACAGGCCAAGGCAGTTTCTTTATTCATTAATGGTAATCACAGTACACAGAGGAGACTCCCACATCACCTCCCCTTTCTGTTTAAATAAAAAGAAAAGTTTTAACTTTAACATAGTAAAATTATATATAACAAAGCAGGTAAGAAGCATGAACTATAGTTATAATATTTCTATTTACTGTATCTTTTATCATAACTAAGGAAAACTATAACTGTAACTATCTATCTATTCTTCAGCCCCACCAAAGACTCTAGAAGGGTATAATATTACCTAAATAAACAGGAAGTCCAATGTAAGAAACTTTCAAAACTCTAGAAATGACAGAGACATCTCACTGCCTGGACAGTTACCCAAAGTTCTTCTGTTCTGTTGGTGTATCCATCTTCAGCCTTTAGACCCATACTATGTAGCAGACTTTTCCATGCAACAGGAAATTTCAAAGACAGTTCTGCCTATATTGGCAGTTTGCCAGTCACTTTCTTTTGTGTCCTGCAGAATGTCTAGCAGACTCTTTCATGAAGCAGGAACCCTGAAGGATCATCTCACCTTTAGGCAAGTTCAGACTCCCCCTTTTTGAAAAACCATTTTCTTCTTTTCCAACTTTTCCAAGCCTCTGTCTCCCATGCCTCCATGGTGTCTCTCTCTCCACCCATCTTTCTCCCAGAATTCAGTCCAGTCTTCTCTGCCTATCTAAGTTCTATCCTATCTACAGGCCAAGGCAGTTTCTTTATTCATTAATGGTAATCATAGCACACAGAGGAGACTCCCATATCAGAAACAGTTGGATCTCTGTGAGTTTGAAGACATACTGGTTTACAAACAAGCTCTAGGACAGTAAGAACAGTTGCACACAGAAACCAAATCAACAAAAACAAATAAGCAACCAAACAAATGAACAAAAATTTCCACTAAAAACTGAGGTGGGGGTAATGGAATCAAAATAAGTGAAAGCCTAAAACTGTCCCTTTATAAATGTTTAGCTTATATTAATCAAGACTGGAGGAATATTTTTGAAATCATATAATTCTTCTCTGTTCCTTTTAAGTCTATGGCTCCTGTAGGTCAACCAAGTTCCAGTGGGTGGCTTCAAACCCAACAGTATATGGCAGCAACATTTGGAGTGGATGAGTTATTGAATTAAAAACAAGATGAGAAGCCAATTGTGGTTGCTCATGCTGGTAGGATTTGCTGAAGGAGGCAGAGGCAGGATGATCATGAGTTCAAGGCTATCTTGGGCTACACATTAAAAAAAAACCAAGATGAGAAGTTATGAAGTGTAGGAAGTGAAGTGAATCTGGGAGAAGCTAAGAGTGATAACTAAAAGATGAATATGATCAAAAAGCCATTTGTGAAATTTCCAAAATTTTCTAAAAGCATATATTAAGGAGACAGTAGGATATGGGTGCCATAAAGGGGGAGATGGGAAAGTGGGGCCTTTATCTGGGGAAGGAATAGGGAAAGTAATATAGAGGGAGGGGAGGAAGAATGAATAACACTGAAAAAGTTTATATAGGGAAACATCAATTTACATTTTTAAAGTACATGTATAATATATATATGATGTATAAACATATATGATTTATAATAAATAACACCATCACCTAGGGTAAAAGTGCTCCCATTAAGTGCTATAGATTGTCTAATAAAACCTCATTGCCAGTTGTAGAAAACCTCTCTGTCTTCAAGTTGCTGATCAGGACAATCCAAAAATTGTAATTGGAAACAAGGGATTCATGCCTAGAAATGTAAATGGTCCTATAGGAGAAGTTACTTTCTAAGTCAGTGTAATTTCTAACCACATTTTAAATACTTCCCCCTTTTCTCACAGATAAGTATAGCTTTGAGTGCACAACAATAAAGTTTCTTTTCACAGCAGATGAATATAATTGCAGAATTCCACACCAGTGACAATTTAGAGAACAGTGCAGCATCTAGTACCCAATCATGTAGGATACATATAATATAGAACCCCTTTACCCATGGCTAAGACAAAATTACAGAAGAGGAAGTCAGAAAGGCAGTAAGAGCTAGGAGATGAGTACATTGTGTATTTTAGATTTGACAGAGAAACTGTCTTAGCAAGTTCTTATTGTTGTGAAGAGGCACCATGACCATAGCAACTCTTATAAAGGAAAAACATTTAATTAGGGTGGCTTACACTTTCAGAGGTTCAGTACACTGTCATTATTATGGGATGTGACAGTAAGCAGGCAGACATGGTGCTGGAGAAGGAGCTGAGAATCTTATATTTTAAACTGAAGGCAACAGGAAGTGAACTGAGACACTATGTGTAGCTTGAACATATATGAGACCTTGAACATATATAAGCCCCCCTCCACAATGACAAACTTACCCACTTACTTCAACAAAGCTATGTCTACTCCTACAAAGCCAGACACTCCCTATGACTTATGGGGACCAATTACATTAAACTACCATATTCTGCTCCCTGACCTCCATAAACTTGTAAAAATATCATAATATAAAATGCATTTATCCCAACTTCAAAAGACCCCATGACTATCACAGTCTCAACAATGTAAGCCCAATGTTCAAAGTCTCTTCTGAGAGTCATGCAATCTCTTAAATATAATCTTCTATAAAATTGAAATAAAAAAGAGATCACATTCTTCTAACATGTAATGGCATAGGATATATATTACTGTTCAAAAATGTAAGGAATGGAGCATAGTGAGGAAATTCTGCATCAAAGAAAGACTGTAAACATGTATGAGGTCAAAGTGCTCTTCATATCTCCAACTCTTTTTAGTGTTGTTGATTGCAACACATTTCTCTTTTTTTTTTTTTCAGTTTGTTCCACTCCCTGTTAGTAGCTTTCTTCAGCAAGTATCCCACAGTTCCAGCACCTTCTACATCCTGGTGTGTATAATGCAATCCAGGCTTTAAGTTCACAGCTTCATGCAATGGCTGATATGTACCACCTCCAGTGAGGGACTCCCCTGACACATTCCTGGCCTCAGTAGCTTTTGACAGTTGTTCCTTAACTCTAAATCCAAAATCATGCGGCTGAAACTGCAAGTGCTGTTGCTTACCACAGATGGAACATAGCCTTGTAATTCAATTAAATCTTCACTAGCTTTCTCTATTCTGTGGTTTTCTTCACTGCCTAAGCTTGGCTGTACTGAAATTGGATCTGTAGAATAGACTGTCCTCAAACTCAGAGATCCCCCAGCTTCTGCCCTCCAAGTGTAAAGATTAAGGGAATGTACCAGCATACCCAGATCTAAGTTTTTTTTTCTTTTTCACAAATCAGAAACTTAGCTGGGAGGGACCTTAATCTAGGGTCACTACTCCCTTTATTCCTTTTCTTAATCTGTTTATCTCCTCAAATACAGTACTTAGCACCATTCAACTTCCTGGTGTTCCTTTTCTCTTCAATTATTTTTATTTTATATTTTTCCCTGCTAGGCTTGCTCCTTTTCAGTATAAATCTTCATTAGAGTTAGCACTAGTAATCACATGACAGAGTCTATACTATGCACTTTTGAGAATTCCTCTGCCATGGAATTAATCTGAACCCTTCACTTTAGCCTTAGACAAACTCTTCAGACAAGGGCAAAAATCAGCCAACTTCTTCACCACAATATCACAAGAATGGTATCTAGGTCATATATTAATAATCTTCTGCTTTGAAACCTCTTGATCCTGGTCCCGACAGTACATCAATCACATTCAACATCACTGACTTCCATACTCCTACTAGTATGGTCCATTAAGTGACACTGTAAGTGTCAAACTGCTTTTCTAATCCACACTCCCAATGTTAATATTCATTCAAACAAAAGCATGGTCAGGCCTATCATATCAATATCCCAGTCCCTGGTACCAATTTCTGTTTTAGTGTCTCTATTGTTGTGAAGAGACACCATGACCACAACAACCCTTATAAAACCATTAAAAATAAACATTTAATTGGTGGCTTACAATTTCAGAGGTTTAGTCTATTATCATTATGGTGAGACATGATGGCATTCAGGCAGACATGTTGCTGAAGAAGGAGCTGAGAGTTCTACATGTTGAACTGAAAGCAACAGGAAGTAAAGTGAGGCACTCAGGGTGTCTTGAGCATATATGAGATCTCAAAGCCCACCTCCACAGTGACACACTTTCTCCAACAATGTTACACCTCCTAATAGTGCCACTCTCGATGGGCTTATGGGAGCCAATTACATTCAAACTACCACAAGCTGCATCCACAAAATCTCAACAATATGATTGCTTAAACAAAACCTGCATAATGATAGCAATAGCACCAGGTAGGAACATGTATGAGTGAAACTCAAAATGCCTCACCCCTAGGTGAAGTACTACAGATACCCAATTAAATTTAAATAGGAATATGAAGAAGAAATTCAGGAAGGAACTCTAACAGCTACCCCATCAATCAGCCTGACTCTTGGGCATCTTTTTCTCTGCTGTACCTGTGTACAGTTTCAAAGCTATACATTGTCAATCACCTCCGTACCTGTCTGCTCACCTATCAGCCATTCTACCTACAAACTAATCTGAGAGCACTTAAAATCTGAACCCTGAAGATGAATATAGCTTTAGACTGAAAACAGAGGACTATGCAGCTGGTTCACAATCTAACAGGTTAAGGTAACAGCAAACAAAGACCAGAACCTTCGCCCAATAAAGGTGAGGTCAGATATCTAAACCAAGAAACAGTACATGTGTCAACTCCTGGTTCCTATATCCTATTGCAGAGGCACGAACATGAACAACCAAGAAAATATACATATATTAGAAACTAGGACCCCCCACCCTCACCTTTATAACAAGCATCTTACCTGATTCATGAGACAAGAATTTTAAAATACCAGTTATGGATATACTTAAGGACCTCAAAAAGAATTTTTCCAAACATATAGATTATAAAAATACAATCAGTGAAAATTAAAACAATTAAACATGCAAAAATAGAATTTAACTAATGAGCAGAATCACTATAGAAAAGCCCAACTAAAGTAAAACTCAAAATGAAAACCACAGAATGTCAAACAACCAAAAAAAAAAAAAAAAAAAACTCAGAGGAAAGCCTCACAAATAGATTGAATGAATTGGATAAAAGATCATGATTAAAAGACAATGTAGAGAGGATTGAGCCAGTGACCTGGTCCAGAGCAGACCAGAGACAGCAAACAGGTACAGGGGAGTAACCACTGAGCAAGTGAGCCAGAGCCAGAGACCAATGATGGTCTGGATGTGAATCTGGGACCTTCAAGGGAGTAGACCTATGCCAGGACCCCTGTGTTTCTGGGCCTGAATCTAGAACCTTCAGGGAACTAGGCCTGAGCCAGGACCTCTGACTGCCTGGGCATGAATCTGGAACTGCCTAGGGAGTAGTCAGGAAGCAGAGATCTCTGTGGGGCCAGGCATGAGTCTGGGACCCCAGAGGGAGTAGGCCTGAGCCAGGACCTCTGTGGGTCCAAGAATTGGTCTGGAACATCAAAGGGAATAGGCAGGAACCAGAAACCTCTGGGAGTCCCAGCCTGAGTGTGGCACCTCTGAGGGAGTAAGCCTGAGCCAGGTCCTCTGCGGGTTTGGGTGCACCCAATCCTGGCAACTCCAAGGGAGTAGACTGGAGCCAGAGACCTTTGCAAGACCCATTCCAAGCCAGGGACTTCTGCAGTAGGGGATCCATGCCAGGATTTATAGAAAGAGGTCAAAGCCAGTAATCTAGACCAAAGTAGGCCTGAGACAGCAAACTTCAAGGGAGTGGAGGAAAACCCAGGAGTGCTATCTCCAGGAACATGAAGTAACCAATGTGGTAACTAGAACTGTGGTACTGACTGTATGATGAGGAACAACCATCTGAGCTTTGGATTTACTGGCACCTAGAAGATTAATCAACAGAATCTCAGACAGCCCCAACCACACCTATTAAAGGAAAAGATGAGAGGAAAAAGTAAGAACACATGCAACACCACAAAGAGCAAGACGAAACCAGTAAAACCTAAAGACCCTACAACAGCAAGACTTGAACAACCAAATATAGATGAAGCAGAAGAAAATAACATAAAATATAACTTCAGGAGAATGTTTGAAACTCTTAAAGAGGAAATCAGAAATTCCCTCAGAAAAATGGAGGAAAAGACAAACAAAAAATTGGAAGACATCAGCAAATCCCTTAAAGAAAACCAAGAAAAAGCAATCAAAATATGAAAAAAATGCAAGACTTGAAAACTGAAATAGAGACAATAAAGAAAACACAAGCTGAGGGAATTATAGAACAGAAATCATGAGAAAACTATCAGGAACTACAAATGCAAGCATGAACAGCAGAATACAAGAGATGGAGGAGAGAATCTCAAGTGCTGGAAATACAAAAGAGGAAATAGACTCATCAGTTAAAGGAAACATGAAATCTAACAAAAACTTAACCCAAAATTGTAGTAATGAGGGGCTGGGGCTGTGTTCCCGGTGCAGGGCTCCTTGTTCTGTCCCGCCCAGCTCCCGGTGCGTACTTGAAATAATTACATGGAAACTGTACTCATTTAAATACTGCCTGGCCCATTATCTCCAGCCCCTTCTTGGCTAACTCTCACATATTTGTTTAACCCATTTCTAATAATCTGTGTGTCACCACGAGTCGTGGCTTACCGGCATGAGTCTAACCAGTGTTCATCTTGTGCTGGAGAAGCATGGCGTCTGCTACACTGCCTTCTCTCTCACAGCATTCCGTTCTATCTACTCCGCCCACCTAAGGGCTGTCCTACCAAAAGGCCATGGCAGTTTTCTTTATTTAACCAATGAGGGCAATACACAAATAGAAGACCCTCCTACACCATTTCTCCTTTTTCTGTTTAAACAAAAAAGAAAGGCTTTAACCTTAACATAGTAAAATTACATAACAAAACTTATCAAGCAAGAATTACAGTTACAACCTATTTTATCTTTTATCATGACAAAGGAAAACTATAACTATCCATTCTTCAACTCCATCAAAGACTCCAGAAGGATATAATATTACTTAAGTAAACAAGTAATAAGCAACTTCTAAACTCTAAAAATGACAGAGACATCTCGCTGTCTGGACAGTCACCCAAAGTTCCTCTGTACCGTTGGGGCATCCATCTTTAGCCTACAGGCCCATAGTATCCAGGAGACTTTTCCATGAAGCAGGAAAATTTAAAGACAGTTTAGTTACTTTCTTCTGTATCCTGCAGAATGTCTCACAGACTCTTTCATGAAGCAGAAACTCTGAAGGATCATCTCACCTTTAGGCATGTTTAGTAGTCTTCTTTCTGTGGGTTCTTTGTGTCCAGTTTATTCAACAGTCCAGGCAAGAGCAGTTTCTTGCCCAATTCCATAAGGAGCCTCTTCAATGCTCATCTTCCTCTTGAAGTAACTGGTACTGCCAGGAGCAGACGTGTCTCATTGTCATGAAAAGTCCTAAGTTATTAAAACATTAAATGCCATGTTCTGTAGTGTTTGAAAGATATGAAGAATGTCTATCTGAAATATATCTATGCACATCTAAAAAATCTAACTAACATGACTACCAACTTGACTATATCAATGATTATCCATTAACAACCTATATTTCCTAATCATACATTACATTTTTAAATGAACTACACAATCACAATACCTTAATCAATATAAAAAATACATATATATAACAAAATTGACCTTAAATTTATATCAATAAAGCAAAATTTATACCGATGTAAATTATCCATATCTATATCATCTCCCCCTTTAAATTTAAATTTAAAGAACATTTATAAACAATATTTGGGAATATGGTCGTAGTTACTTCTCTCCAAACTTCTTCCTGCTGTATGGGGGCGCTGTCAATCA
>PVIU01023518.1:0-27198 GCA_004026605.1 Ondatra zibethicus
GTGATGATGATAACAATGCTGATGACAGTGATGATGATAACAATGCTGATGACAGTGATGATGATAACAATGCTGATGACGGTGATGATGATAACAATGCTGATGACAGTGATGATGATAACAATGCTGATGACAGTGATGATGATAACAATGCTGATGACGGTGATGATGATAACAATGCTGATGACGGTGATGATGATAACGGTGATGATGACGATAACAATGATGATGGTATGATGATGACAACAATGTTGATGATGGTGATGATGATGATAACAATGCTGATGACGGTGATGATGATAACAATGCTGATGGTGGTGATGATGATGATAACAATATTGATGGTGATGAGGAGGACAATAACAATGCTAATGATGGTGATGAGGATGATAGGGTGATCTTGAAGATTCAGTAACTTGTTCTTGGGGCCTTTAACCAGCAGTTTTGATTAATGGCTACAGAACTATAGAAGGATGGCAAAAGAGGAATATATTGGGGCAGAGGGTTGGGAGGATGGAAAGAGTATTTTGTGAGTCTTGACTTCCCTGCTCTGGGGTCACTAAATGCTACTCCCTCCTATGTACTTATTTGAGTGTACATTCCCAACTGCCTTCATATTGAAAGAAGCATAGAGCTGTCATCTCATCTATTTGTTGCGCTAAGTGAGAATCTGATTTGCTTTGTGTCACTGAACTTCAAGATGGAGCAGGTCTTGCTATCTCCGGTGCACAGATAAGGACAGAGAGTTGGCACAGGATCACTCAGCTGGTGGTGTACATAGGGACACAGCTTGTGAGGGGAGGAATGAGTTGGAACCCAGGTGTGTCTGACTTCAAAGTCCTTCCTTCTCCTTTTGTGCCAATGTATTCCATTTGATTGCACTGAAACAGGTTCTCACGTTGCCCAGGTGGCCTCAAACTCACTATGTGGCTGAGGATGATCTTAAGCTTTTCAACCTCCTGCCTCAGTCTCACAGGTGTTAGGATTCCCGGCGTGTACCACAGTGCCCAAGCCAGCTCTGATGTATAGCTTTTTCTATCAGTTTATGCTAATTCCATAATAATGGGTTTCACCAAGAAAGTTCCATACATGTATATGATATGTTTTACACACTGTGTTTTGATTCACCCCTATTACCCTCTCTTGTCCCCTCACCCCCGTTCCTGCTGACTCCCTCCTCTTTCTAAGCAGTTCTTCTCCTTTAATGTCCGTCTGGTTTTTGTTTTGGTGAGCCAATGGGTTTAATTAGGGTTGCTTACATAAGCACCACAACTAGCCACAGTTTATAGTGTTATTTTAAAGATTTATTTATTTATTTTATGTATATGAGTGTTCTATCTGCATGTACAAATTTATGTCAGAAGTGGGCATCAGATCCCACTATGGATCTAACCACTATGTGGTTACTGGGGAATTGAACTCAGGATCTCTGGAAGAGCAGCCAGTGCTCTTAACCTCTGAGCCATCTCTCCAGTCTCCTTTGAGCATTATTTTTACTCCTGCTCCTGACCGAGCAAGATGGTTTAGTGGGCAAAGGCCCTCACTGGCAAGGCTGATGACCTGAGTTTGATCAAGATGGAAGGGGAGAGCTGGCTCTCTCAAGTTGTCCTTTGATGTCCACATGCATGTTCTTCCCATACATAAAGTAAATAAATAAATATAATTAGCAAAATAAATTACCAAATCCCCTTTTGTGTCATTGAATTGCTCAATATGTGGAAACAATAACAATTCCTAGGCCCTTGTCTGAGAAGGCAATTAGATCTAACTCTAGCATGCCTCTTGGTTTTGGCTACATACTGGAATAAGCCAGAGGGATGATTAAACACTGGTGCTGGAGTGCCATCTCTGGACATCATTAGCAAGTCTGGGAGGCAGCCTGGACCATAGTGTTGGCTCCTTTCCTTCCAGAATCCTACTGGGGAGCAAGGGCCGAGGACCACCGGGTTGCAGAGACCATGAAGCAAATCACTTGCTCTTAAAAGGTGTTTTATTAATGGGTTGGAGAGATAACTCTGAGGTTAAGAGCACTGGTTACAGCCGGGCAGTGGTGGCGCAAGCCTTTAATCTCAGCACTTGGGAGGCAGAGGCAGGCAGATCTCTGAGTTCGAGGCCAGCCTGGAACTCAAGAGCTAGTTCCAGGACAGGTTCCAAAGCTACAGAGAAACCCTGTCTCGAAAAAAAAAAAAAAAAAAAAAAAAGAGCACAATTCCCAGCACCTACATGGTGGCTCACAACAAATATAACTCAAGTTCCAGGGAATCCAACACTGTCTTCGGGCCTCCTTGGACATTGTCAGGCATGGATTCGGTGCACAGACATTTAGGCAAAATATTCATCCAAATAAAAATATTTTTAAAAATAAATAAAAGCATTTTATTAAAATTAAGGGCTTGGGCTAGGGGGTTATCTCAGTAGTAGAGTATGTATTTAGCATGCAGCAAGACCTTAGGTTTGATCCTGAGCAAAAGGAAGGGAGAGAGAAAAAGAGGACAGAGGGTAGGAGGGAGGAGGAATAAATTAGGTTCTTGTAGAAAAAAAAAAGCTTATCTATTTAAAAATTTGTATAGGTTTCTGAGAAAGATTAAAATAAACACATGACTTTGGTCAAAATAATCTGGCAGCATAGATCTATAATCCCAATTATTTCAGGAGCCAAGGCAGGAAGGTTGGAAGTTCAAGATCTGTATAGGCTTCAGGGTAAATTCAAAGTCAGCCTGGGTGACTCTGTGGGACCCTGACTCAATTCCTTTTAGTAAAACTAAGACTGGGCTGGGGAGTGTGGTTCACTGGTAAACTGCTTGCCTAGTGTTTGTGAGGTCCTGGGTTTAAGCCCTAGCTTTGAAAAACAGTAGCTTAAAAACCTTTGGTTAATAAATTAATAAAATTATCAAATTCAACTAAGGGTTTCAATTTAATCTTCACACTGAAGCTTAACTGCACTTAGGTCTGCTGGTCTCATAGCTCAGTAGTAGAGCAAGGACCTAGAATGAGTGAAGTCCTGGGTTTAAGAGTTTGACTCTGAGCACCACACCACAAAACAACAACAACAAACAAGAAACCAAGAGCGAACTGGGTGTGGTGGCACACGCCTTTAACACCACCACTGGGAAGGCAGAGGTCAGCCTGGCCTAAAAAGTGAAGGCTGCTACACAGAGAAACCCTGTCTCGAAAAACAAGCACCCGGGTGGTGATGGCACACGCCTTTAATCCCAGCACTCAGGGAGGCAGAGGCAGGCGGATCTCAGTGAGTTCAAGGCCAGCCTGGTCGACAGAGTGAGTTCCAGGACAGTCAGAGATACACAGAGAAACACTGTCTCGAGAAACCAAAAAGCAAAATATACAAACAAAATCCAAGGACTACAGAGATGGCACCTACAGTGTTCAGCGCATAACCTCCTGTAATTCCTGCTCTGGGGATCTAATGCCCTCTTCTCGCTTCTGCCAGCACCTGAACACATGGCAGGCACACATACAGACATAGGCACACAAATTAAAAAGTCTTTAGAAAACGAATTCAGACTCTACTTAGGTCTCTGAAGACTGGAAAAACTGAAAGATTACTTTTTTTTAAAAAAAATGTTTTTCTGACATCCACTGTAAGAGATCTGTCTAAAGTTGGTTCCAGACCCAAGGAAGTAATACACTGTGTGGCTGTCAAGAGTGAAGTCTGAGGCAAACTGAGGAAGGAAGGCATGTGTTGAAAGACTGCGGCGCATGAGCTCATGGGTGACCTGCTACAAGCTTCTCATTGTTCCTCTGAGAACCCAGCCTTTGTTCTCCTGGAGGCCGGCTCTTTCTGGGAAGGTCAGAGAGTCCACACTTGGGGCTACAGATGGTTTCCCTCTCAGTGACTCAAAATTGCCGTTATAGCAGAGAAGCAGTCACAGGCAGTATGTGAGCAAATGGGTGTGGCCACCCATATTGTAAAATCAGACTTTACTGGGAACAGGGCATGGTGGCACATGTCTGTAATCCAGGCGCTAGAGGGATGGAAACAGGAGGACCAGATGTTCACGGCCATCGGCCTGAGCAGTAGCTGTTCTTAACCACTGGATCGTCTTCCAGCCGGTTACTGTGTTTTGTATTAAGAGTCCTCTCTACCTGGAAGTGGAACAGCAAGAAAGGGTAAGTGTGTGTGTGTGTGTGTGTGTGTGTGTGTGTGTGTGTGTAAGAGAGAGAGAGGGAGAGAGAGAGAGAGAGAGAGAGACTATGATCAAATTATATTAGATGCATGTATGAAAATGCCAGTGAAAATCATTATTTTGTATTTATAACAATTTATTTCAATGCAATGCCCATCAAAATCCCAGCAAAATTCTTCAAAGACCTTGAAAGAACGGTACTCAACTTGATATGGAAAAGCAAAAAACCCAGGATAGCCAAAACAATCCTGTACAATAAAAGAACTTCTGGAGGCATCACAATCCCTGACTTCAAACTCTACTACAGAGCTACAGTACTGAAAACAGCCTGGTATTGGCATAAGAACAGACAGGAGGGCAAATGGAACCAAATAGAAGACCCGGATATCAATCCACACATCTTCAAATACCTGATCTTTGATAAAGAAGCAAACAGTATCAAATAGAAAAAAGAAAGCATATTTAACAAGTGGTGCTGGCATAACTGGATATCAACATGTAGAAGAATGAAAATAAACCCATATCTATCACCATGCACAAAACTCAAGTCCAAATGGATCAAAGACCTCAACATAAAGCCAGCCACACTGAACCTTATAGAAGAGAAAGTGGGAAGTACACTTGAACGCATTGGCACAGGGAACCACTTCCTAAATAGAACGCCAGCAGCACAGACACTGAGAGAAACAATTAATAAATGGGACCTCCTGAAACTGAAAAGCTTCTGTAAAGCAAAAGACACGGTCAACAAGAAAAAACGACAGCCTACAGAATGGGAAAAGATCTTCACTAACCCCACATCAGACAGAGGTCTGATCTCCAATATATACAAAGAACTCAAGAAATTCGACACCAAAAGATCACATAATCCAATAAAAAAAATGTAGTACAGACTTAAACAGAGAACGCTCAACAGAGGAATCTAAAATGGCTGAAAGACACTTAAGGAAATGTTCAACATCCTTAGTCATCAGAGAAATGCAAATCAAAACAACTCTGAGATTCCATCTTACACCTGTAAGAATGGCCAAGATCAAAAACACTGATGACAACTTATGTCAGAGAGGTTGTGGGGAAAAGGGAACACTTCTGCATTGCTGGTGGGAATGCAAGCTGGTACAACCCCTATGGATGTCAGTGTGGCGATTTCTCAGAAAATTAGGAAACAACCTTCCTCAAGACCCAGTAATACTTTTGGGTATGCTCAATCGTGCCACAAGGACATGTGCTCAACTTTGTTCATAGCAGCTTTGTTTGTCATAGCCAGAACCCGGAAACAACCTAAATGCCCCTTGACTGAAGAATGATAAGGAAAATGTGGTACATTTACACAGTGGAGTACTACACAACAGAAAAAAATAACGACAGCTTGAATTTTGCAGGAAAATGGATGGAGCTAGAAAACATTATTTTGAGTGAGGTAACCCAGACACAGAAAGACAATTATCACATGGACTCACTCATAGGTGGTTTTTAAACATAAAGCAAAGAAAGCCAGCCTACAAACCACAATCCCAGAGAACTTAGACAACAATGCAGACACTAAGAGAGACTTACATAGATCTAATCTACATGGGAAGTAGAAAGTAAAAAAAGACAAGATCTCCTGAGTAAATTGGGAGTATGGGGACCTTGGGGGAGGATTGAAGGGGGGAGGAGAGAGGCAGGGAGGGGAGCAGAGAAAAATGTAGAGCTCAATAAATATCAATTAAAAAAAGTAAAAAAAAATCACCCCACTTATCTCTGGAACTACTCTAAAAACTTGATTTAAAACAAAACACATTTGAATAAAGTTTATGAACATTTAAAAAAATTTATAATTCTAGTAAATAGTGCATGCTTATTTAAAAATAAGAAATGAAAGAATCCTTTCCAATTTCATAAGTTCCAGGCCCCGAGTGTGAATCTCAGAGCAGCTGCAATTATGTCTGTGAGGACTGCCATCCATCACTCAGGGCCAGCTGGATTTCCAAATCCTTCCTCTGAAGGAGCTATAGGAAGGAGAGGAAGGGGAGGACCAGCAGAAGCTGAGAAGTGGCTACATACTCGCCCTTGTGTTTCCGGTAGCGCTGGAGGTCACGATCTGCCAGGATAGCCCTCTTCACAAACACCACCAGGGCACTCCAGCTGGCTAGGATGATGGCCAGTTCGAGCAGATTCCACTTGCTGCAAAAGTAACCCCACTTCTGCTTCCTCATGAGCTTGCCCTGGAAAAAGGGTCCAGAGATTCTGCCTAAGGCTATGGCAGTGTCTACCCCTCCATGCCAAAGACCTCTGGCAGGACAGTTAATCTGGCCCCACATACATAGAGTACCTGGAGATCCTACCACTAACTCAGTTACCAGACTTGTGGCCGTCAATACAATAGCTAAGAATGTGCGTATGTGCATGTACATGTGTGTATGTGTGTTACTGGTGATTGAGCCAGGGGCCTTAAGAATTCTAGGCAAGCAGTCTGACACTGAGCCATCTATAGCTGGCTTTCTTTTGGGCCAGCAACCAGCTCCCAAATCATGACACAGAGACTTAATATTAGTTATGAATGCCAGGCCTTAACTTATACTTGTCCCACTAGCTCTTATAACTTAACTTGTTTCTCTTCATCTATATTTGCCTTGGGGCTTTTTACCTTTCTTTCATTCTGTATGTCCTACTCCATGACTGTCCATCTGGCAGCCGCCTGGCTGACTAGCCTAGGAGTCTCCCTCTCTTTCTCCCTCATTCTCTTCTCCCTTCTCTATTTATTCTCTCCCCGCCAGCCCTGCTTATCCCTCCTCTGCCTGGCTATTGGCCATTCTGCTTTGTATTAGTCCAGTCAGGTGCCCTAGGCAGGCAAGGTGCAACAGCAGCACATCTTAACATAGTTAAACAAGTGCAGCCGGGCAGTGGTGGCACACGCCTTTAATCCCAGCACTCGGGAGGCAAAGGCAGGAAGGTCTCTGTGAGTTCGAGGCCAGCCTGGTGTACAAGAGCTAGTTCTAGGACAGCCAGGGGCTGTTACACAGAGAAACCCTGTCTCGGGGCGGGGGGGAAACAAGCAAACAAGTGCAGCATAAACAAAAGCAACACACCTTTACATAGTTAAAGGAATATTCCGCAACATAAACAAATGTAACACATCTGTACATAGTTAAAGTAATAATCCACAACAGCCATCTTTTACTTTTTCCTAAGCTAGGGTCTTGCTAAGTTGCCCAGCCAGTCACTGAATTAGCTCTGTAGCCCTGGCTGCCCTGCTCTGACAACCTTCCTGCCTCTGCTTCCCAAATTCTGGGATTACAGGTATGTGCCATATCCTGCTGGAAGTGGTTCAAGTTGCATCATGGGAAGTTAGAGCGAAGGTCAGGTAACAGACTCTGGGTTCAAACTTTAGATTTGGGGGCTGAGAGTGTAGCTCCCTGATCAAACACTTGTCTAGCAGTCTGGTGTCCTTGAATCTAGTTGACCTTGGTAGATAAGGTCTGTGGGCTTTTGTATCTCGTATGAATGCTGGAGCCAAGAGGACCTTTCTCTTGTTAAGAAAGCTCATAACATCTGTGGTAGTTTGAATGTAATTGGCCCCTATAAGCTCATATGGAGTGGCACTGTTAGGAGGTGTGGCTTTCTTGGACTCAGTATAGCCTTCTTGGAGGAAGTGTGTCACTGTGGGGTGGGCTTTGAAGGCTCTTACATGCTCAAGGCCTGCCCAGTACCTCAGACCACTTCCTGTTGCCTGCAGGTCAAGATGTAATAACTCTCAGCTCCTTCTCCAGCACCATGTCTACCTGCACGCTGCCGTGTCCCGCCATGATGATAATGGACTAAACCTCTGAAACTGTAAGCCAGCCCTAACTAAATGTTTTCCTTTGTAAGAGATACCATGGTCATGGTGTCTCTCCACAACAGTAGAAGCCATAACTAAGACATATCCCTTAACCTCAGCCTTTTGGAAGGTTTCAAATCAGAAGGCATTAGACCAATGCAGATCACCAACCCCCCGAAGAAACTAACAATACCAGACCTGGTCCTTCCTTCAATAGACTGGATCAGCTCTCAGAACCAACAGAAATCTGCCAGTCAAGCAACCCGGGGCAAAAACAAACAAACCCTTTTCTTCCTGCCTCAGGTCCCACTTTAGGAGGCAGGAAGGCAAAACGATGAGCCCATCCATCTCTACCCACTGAGCCCTCCCCCCTTACCTGCACCGCCATGTAGTAGAGGAGGAAGATGAAGTAAATGAGCTCAGCCGCCACCACGAAGGGGTGCCAGCCGTCCGTGAAGGGGTAGAGACGCAGGCTCTGCAGGGCCGCGTGTGAGAAGAAGGTACCTGGGGAGCACAGTGCCTCTGCTCACCTGCCTGTCAGAGTCCCAGCTTCTGACTCCCATCACCTAGCTCAAGCACTTTCCGGGTTGACAAGGAGATTGGACATGGGCAGGATGCCAGCGACAGTGGACAATCCAGAAGGAACAGAAGGAGCTGCCCCAGAAGGCCCATCTCTGGGGTGGATGCAGGTGCATAGCACTTCCACATTGCTCATTAATGCCACGTCCCTCACAGAGCTTCCCTGAAGATCATCGAATGGTCAGTGTGCCAAGCAAGGCAACTTTCCTATGAGTTATCATGCACTTAGAAATCTTTCTTTTTAAATTTTAATGGGTGTGGAGTTCATAAAAAATACACACTGTGTGCATCATACTTCATGCATGTATGAAACTCTAAAAGAATACAATAATATGTTTTTAAATTTTAGGCCGAGTGTGCTCACTCCTATAGTCTCTGTAATCCGGAAGCAGAGACGGTGGGATCAGCTGGGAGCCCTCTGTCTCAAAACAAGCAAACAAATAAAATAGCATTGGAAAACTGTTAAAATGTTCAGCGTGTAACAGAGAGGCACGTGAATTCTAGGCAAATTGAGTATTAGTTGAGAAGGCTTTAGGTTGATTTTGGTTCTGGTAGCTTGTAATTGACATTTTAAAAGGTGGTAGATGGGGAGAAAGCATGAACAGAAAGTATAAAAGGCCATCACAGAGGTGAGCGTGAGTATTATGTGCGAATCTCTAGTCTCACTTGCATGAGTGCAGTTGGGAGGCGAATGCTCAGTGTGCTCTCCACTGTGGGACAAAGTGGTGGACAAGCGGTCTCACACTCCGACTAAAGTCCCTTAAGATGATGAAAGAGACCAGCCCAGAGGAAAGACAGAAAGTAGCACCGATTCATGACCCATTGCAGGGTGACCCCGAACCCCCACCCCAACTTCCCTGGACCCCAGTCCCCGAGGCAGCAGGACTCAGCTATGTTAGAGACACAAGCCAGGGTGAGGATTTCCAGGAGAGATGGCTCACCCAGGGCACTATTCTCCAGTGTGAGTGTGACGATGCAGAACAGGTTGACATTGGCGTTGTAGACAGTGAACTCCACAAACACGGCCCTGGTCAGCGTGTCCAGCCAGCTGTTGTCAAAGAGATACTGGAGAATCCTGTGGAAGAGGAATGCTTGGGTGTCTTCTTTCTCGGGAGGCTCCCTGCCCGGGAACCCCTGTACGAGGCTGAATCTTCTGCTCTGCATTGCCTCTAGGCCACACACACAGCTCCTAGGGACAGTCACCATTTACTAGCCACATGGTGCTGTTGGTTTATGGTCTCCTGACCACTAGAACAGAGTTTGTCAAAGGAGGTCCTCAGTCAACCTTGTAGCATATTGTGACTACAGAAGGCCAGACTCTGGGCCATATGCATCAGGAAAGCTCAGGAGTAAGTGCTGGGACATGCCCCTTCCAGGGGGGTGGGGGTGGAATGATTTCTTAAGGCAAAAGCCATCGTATTAGAGGAACCTCATGAAGAACTAGGGCTCAGACAGTAGCTGCAGCTGTGGGGTTCCTCTGGGATGTCACACCTTACATGGGACCAGGTCCCAGAGAACTCAGTCTGGTGTAATCAAAAGAGCAATATGTCCTGGGATGGCAGAAGGAATTGTGTTCAAATCCCAACTGCCTCTTGGGCAAGATGATAACGTCTTTTATTTTTTTTAATTATTTATTTATTATGTATACAGTATTCTGCTTGCGTGTAACCCTGCAGGCCAGAAGAGGGCACCAAATCTCACTGCAGATGGTTGTGAGCCACCATGGGTTGCTGGGAATTGAACTCAGGACCTCTGGAAGAGCAGGCAAAGCTCTTAACCACTGAGCCATCTCGCCAGCCCAAGATGATAACTTCTTCAGGCCTTGGTCTCCTCATTCACGATGGTGGCAAACATCCATGCCTCCAGATAGAGAAGATGAGATTTTGTGCGTGCACAAGCATTTATGCTCAGTAATAATAGCTTCAAATGGCCTTTCCTTTCAGACTGGGGGATGCACAGTTTCTAGGGGCCTGAAAATACTAACTGAATGATTCTTATTTGCCTGTCCCCTCCCACATTGGCATGAATGAACTCCACCCTGCCTTATTTTGAAGGCTGTTTCCTCCATCCAACTGTGCACTCTAGCAAACGGCTTCACTGAGTTAGAAAAGAATCAAGTCTGTCTCACCTTGAGGCACTTTGGCGATCAGTTCCCAAGGAGACCACATAGCCTCCTCCCCCATACACAGTAAGTTTGCCCCACACAGGATAGCCCTGGTGTTGGCTCTGGCTCTGGTATTGCCACACCTGAGGGAAGTCATTGCTGTTATTACGGGCAGAGGCATTCCAGCCTTCTCCATAGTCTGCCAGGTCTTCAACATCCAGGGAGTATGGTGCATGGCATCCATCAAAAGAAGCATGTAGCTCCTGGGCAACAGGGCAAGAGCCTTCCCGGACCCTCACTTGGCGAATGCGGGCACTGCCAACCAACTTGGAGTTCCCATCAGTGACAAAGCCTAAAGATGAGAACCAGGAGGCCAAGTGTGGCATCAGAAAGCATCCTAACGCATCCCATGCTCCCCCACCCAGATGTGAATGCGATCACGGGTGGATTCATTAGAGACATAGACAGAAGTCGCTCATGTCCAACCGCAGACTGATTCTCTTAGCACATGGGCCTGCCCCTTTAAGACCCTGGTCACTCTAGAGAGGCCAGAGCCTACAGGGATTAGGCCACACCTCCATGCAGCTCTCTCTGGGACAGAATTGAGTTGTTCTGTGCCATGGCTTATGGTCCTAACTATACTTGGCTCCTCCATGCTCTTTGTCCGGCATGCTATTCTGAACGAAATCACACTACACAAAATGTCCCACCCCCTTAAAACTTATAAAAGTCCTGTACGCCCTATGTTCTGGGGATTGCCCTGCAGACTTCTGAGAAGACTCATCAGAGGCACTGCTCTGGGACTCTCTCTGAAGGCACTTCTCTGGCCTCCTCCTTTGCCCCACTATCCTCTCATGGTGCCCCTCCCCCAGCTCTCTTATTCATTCTTTCTCTCTCCGTGGTCTTTCTATGTAGCCCTGGCTGTCCTGAACTGAAACTCACTTGTAGACCAGGCTGGCCTTGTACTCAGATTCATCTGCCTCTGACCCCACCCCCAAGTGCTGGGACTAAAGGTGTGCACCACCATGCCTGGTCTCATTTTATCTAGACAGGGTTTCTCTACATACCTCCGGCTGTCCTGGAACTTGCTTTATAGACCAGGCCGGCCTCAAACTCAGAGATCTGCCTGCCTCTGCCCCCAAGCGCAGGGATTAAAGGAGTGTGCCACCACTGCCCAGCTTCATTCTCCTTCTTAATGAAGCTCCTCTCCAGGTTTTAAAAGGAAGTCCTCCTTCCCTTTAAGATCCTCATCATGCTTGGCTCTCCCATATACGGTACCATTTTCTGTCTAATAGTCTCCCCCTATCTTGGGGCCAATCATGGTCTTGAGGCCTTTTCTCCTAGTGCATCTCATTACTGAAGGGTGAATATGTGTCAGCTTCCTTTCCTGGACCAACCACGGCTACTCTGTCATGAATATATTTAATACATCCATCCTTCCCTCGCCACTTCTCCATCTTGGACAGACTCAATGCGCACATAAATTCTCTCTGGGGACTGTGCCCACCACTCGGTCAGCCTGAACACCATCTGCATCCTCTCCAAGTCTCACTCTCAACGGCCGCTGCATCCCGACGATACTGTCTTGTGTCTTCCTCCCCCTCTCGGTATCCCTGCGTCAGTCCCCATCATATCTCCCTGGCATCCCGACTCGAACACCCTTCCCTCCAGCCTCCACATCTTTCCAGAGTGACGCTTCCTTGTGTCGACTCCTCCATGGTGCCTCCTCTCCACGAGGATAAATGGGATCTTTGGAGCTTTGTCATCACCTCGGCTCCCTGACTCTTTCTTCCACACAGCTTCGCACCAGTCCTTCACTCAGACACCCCCATAGCTGTCACCCTCAAAGTTTTACCACGGCGTCGACTTCGCTGTGCCATGGTGTGCTGACTTGGCTGGTTTCGCGTCCTCTCTCCTGCCTGTGCACTGTATTTTCCCAGGCAGTTTAGGCTTCCTACCTCTCAAGCAAGATGATTGGCAGTTCACACTGGCCTTCTTTCTGATGGCTTGTCAAAGCTTACGGTCATGCGGCTGTCGTGTTTTCGCGCTCTCGGCGACTTACAGCTATTCCCACCCACTTCCACGCCCAAGGGGGCCTGACACACTACCTCCTGACGTGGGGACTACCTGGGTGATGACTGTACAGGTTCTTCACGAGGGTGGTGTTGGCCCATTCGAAGAACTCTCTGAAGCTCAGCACAGCTGAGAAGCCTTGAGTGAAGCTGTGCTCCAGATGGCTGTTGAAGTGGTAAGCACTGGGGTCCCTTTGCCCATAGGCCACGAGCAGCAGCATCCACAGGAAGCCCAAGTAAGCTGGAAAGGATGCACAACAGCCCGGTCAGGCAGGTCCTTGACCCCCACCAAGTTCAAGGAGGAAAAGGAGCATACATGGCTCAGTACAGTAGAGGGCTTGCAGCCCAGCCCCTGCCACTCTGGTGCACAGACTAGGAGGTAGGCCTGGCCACTTCCTCTTCACGTGTCCTTCATGAACGGTTCAACCTCTCTGTGGACTACTCCTCATGGTTCAGATAATGATTTTAAGGCCTGGGATTGTGGTAGGAGGATCAGCTAATGTTTATAAAGTGTTTAGAACAAGACCCAACTAGGGAGTCACGCTGTATGTTTCTTTTGAGACAGGGTCTGGCACTGAACTTGCTACATAGATGAGACTGGATAGGAATTCCTGATCCTCCCCAGTGTTGCCATGATAGGTTTGAGCCGCCCCACCTGACTTTCTTTTTTTTAAAAAAACAACTTGAGTTTATTATTGTGTGGGGGTGAGTGTGGCCAGGCATGTGCCACAGCGTGAATGTAAGTCAGAGAATAGCATGAGTGAGTTTATCTCCTCCTTCCACCCTGGATTTTAGGGAGTGAACGTGGATAGTTAGGCTTGAGCAGCGAATTGCTGGGTCCACTCTCAGGCTGGGGATTGTCTGCAAAGCCTGTGCTTGCTAGGCGAGTACTTGCCCACTGAGATAAACCCCTGAACTGCTAAGCTTCTTTTTCCTTTTCTCCATGTGTGTACCATGTTTGCACATATGTATGGGTGCACCGGAGGATGTGGTTGAGTGTCCTGTTCTATCACGCTCCACTTTATTCTCTCGAGACAGAGTCTGGCACTGAACCTAGAGCTAGGGAGGCAGCTAGTGAGCTTTAGTGACCCTCCCACCGATGCCTCCCATGGCACCAGGGTCACCGGTACATGCAACCACATCTGAATTTTTTAAAAAAGATTTATTTATGCCGGGCAGTGGTAGCGCACGCTTTAAATCCCAGCACTCGGGAGGCAGAGGCAGGAGGATCTCTGTGAGTTCAAGGCCAGCCTGGTCTACAGAGTGAGTTCCAGGACTGGCTCCATAGCTACTGAGAAACCCTGTCTAGAAAAAAAATTTACTTATTTATTATGTATACAGTGTTCTGCCTCCATTTATTCCTGCAATACAGGTCAGAAGCGGGCACCAGAACGCATTATAGATAGTTGTGAGCCAACATGCGGTTGCTGGGAATATGAACTCATGACCTCTGAAAGAGCAGCCAGGTGCTCTTAACCTCTGAGCCATCTCTCCAGCTCCCCCCGCCACATCTGGATTTTTATGTGGGTGCTGGGAATCCAAGCTCAGGGCCTCATGCTAGTAAAGTAGACACTCTGACTTCCTTAGCCCTCTCCAGAACCCTGTATGTGTTTTTAAGATAGAATTGTCAAAACTGGGCACCTGTCCTATTGCATTGTTGACAATACAGGGTTGGCGCAGACAGATATGGTCGCTGTGCTCATGGCATTCACCTGCTTACTGGAGACAGGTCGGAAGCGTTGGATGGCTGGAAGGGCCCCTTTGTGTAAAACGATTTGGGTCAGAAAGTGACAGGACAACAATCCAACCTGGGTGCAGACTGTTCCTACTGAAGCAGAACTAGCAGGCATGGGTCTGGGGCCTGCACCATGAAGCACCACCACCCATGCAGGCACAGTCAGTCCCATGGTGGGCCTGGATGGATACCAGTGATGATAACGCATAGGATAATTGTGTGGGGTGGGGTGGGGTGGAGGGGTGGGTGTTCCCATTCTCCTTAAGGTTTCCTGCAGAACCAAACCACTGACTCTATTTCTTGGCTTCTTTCCCTCCTCAGTGCACTTTCCTCCCCACCTGTCTTCCCAGGATCACCTGAAATATATCCACCCAGATCTGCTTTGGGGGGAATCAAGCAAACCATTGGGGTTTGAAAGTCCCTGGCCTGAGCATTGGGGAATGGGGTCCTTTCTAAAGACACGCTAATGGATACGTGGGTCTAATCTACATGGGAAGTAGAAAAAGACAAGATCTCCTGAGTAAATTGGGAGCATGGGGACCATGGGAAAGGGTTGAAAGGGAGGGGAGCAGAGAAAAATGTAGAGCTCAATAAAATCAATAAAAAATAAAATAAAGTTTTAAAAAAGACATGCTACTGGGCTGAGAGTTAAAGAACGGGAAGCTGAGCAGTGGTGGCGCACGCCTTTCATCCCAGCACTTGGGAGGCAGAGGCAGGCGGATCTCTGTGAATTCGAGGCCAGCCTGGTCTACAAAGTGAGTTCTAGGACAACCAGGACTGTTACACAGGGAAACGCTGTCTCAGAAAAAAAAAAAAAAAAGAAAGAAAAAAGAAAAGAACAGGAAGAATTAGCCAGAAGGAAAGGTAGGAAGAGGATGGGCACATTCTTCTGAGATGATGGGACAGATCAAAAGGCCCAGACACAGCGGAGGCACAGGATCCCAGGAGCCACAGAAGCCAGTGCTGAACGCAGGGCACTGGGAGCCAGGGAACTTAAGAGGTAGACAACAGTAGGAAGCTCAGACTTCATCCCAAGAGCTTGAGGGATTTCAGGCAAAAGGGAGAAGAGAAACTGAGGCCTAGAGGCAGCAAGGGGCTCATCAAAGGACACTGGGCATGTCTGCTCCAGGATGTGCTGAGAACCCAGCTGTGGGGAAACTGCCCACCCAGGATTTCTCTGATGAGAGCAAATGCTTTCTGCTCCTTGAGGCGAGTGGCCTTCATCTCCTCGACGGCAGTGGTGAGGGGAGGCTGGTAAGCATCCTTGCTGCTGCGTCTCTGTGTTCGGAACAAAGCATAGGGGCCTGTGGACACAGGACACAGAACAGTCCCCCATGTGACAGCGAGACCAGGTAGTGCCATTCTGACAGGTGCACTGTGACCCATCTACCTTTTGTGTTCATGCCCTCCCTGCCCTCCCCAGCCCTTCCCACCCTCTCCACGAGCCATTTCCTTCAGTACAACTCCCTGAGCTCCTGCCACACCATTAGTGATGGCTACAGAACGGGCAGTCTGCCCCACCTCAGGGCCTTTGCAAGCCTCTATGGCTCAAGTCTTTCCTTCCTGTACCCTCAGGGGACAGCTAAGGAAGCCTGCAGGGTCTCACTGCTCTCCAGCCCTGGCCTCATCAGGCTTCCTTAGATGTCTGCTTATGCATTCACATGCTTTCCCGTGACCTCCCCACAGGGTGTATGCCTGCAGGGGTTGTGACCCATTCCATTCGGCCAGTACCACCTTGTCCAGGGATGTGCTTGGAGTCGGGGACAGACTTAAAATGAACAAAGGGGCCCTTCTGGGGGAATGAAATATTTTAAATCTCAATTATAACAATGATGGCTCCATGGCCCTCTAAATTTACTAGACTCACTGAATTCCATCCAACAGGGAGGGAATTTTATGTCAATTATGTTCTGAAGCCATTGCTGCCTGCAACACAGCCAGCTCTCCTTGCAGAATCACCAGATGAATGATTGAGTATCTATCTGGTGGATCTGGAAGTTGGTATCTCTTCAGAGAGAAATTGCTCTTTTGTTGAGAAAGGGGACTTTTTTTGTTGTTGTTGTTGAGAAATGGGCTTTCTGAGGAAGTGCAAAGTCAAATTTTCTCCTAGAATGGAAGATTCCAAGCCTGGGACAGGGTGAACCTCTGCACATTGACAAGCACACTGGCTCCTGATTTATCATCCCTGAGGCTGAGGTCAGTTATTGATTCAGTTCTGTTTGCTCATCTGTCTGAGAAGAGCTCTTCTCAAGGGCCTTTGAGAGTTTCCCTGGGAAGAGGGGAATAACCAGGGGTCTCTTAGACCAGGGTCAGCGTAGCTATGTCCATAAATCTTTATTTACCAAAAAACAACAGGGACAGTCTGGCCCCTTGGTTATAGACTGCAGACTTTTTGTCCCAGAAGTCTAATTGACAGCCACTTTCTGTAGCCTACCCATAAGCGAATTGTATGCTTTATTTTCATTTGAAATCTCAGGGAGCCACATCTCGGTAAAGAATCTGGTTTGGAGCTGAGTGGCGGTGGCACTTGCCTTTAATCTCAGCACTTGGTAGGCAGAGGCAGGGGGATCTCTGTGAGTTCGAGACCAGCCTGGTCTATAAGAGCTAGTACCAGGATAGGCACCAAAGCTACAGAGAAACCCTGTCTTGAAAAAAACCAAAAAAAAAAAAAATCTGGTTTGGAGCTGAGAATGTAGCTCCTTTATTAGAGAACCGGCCTAGCTTGTGCTTGCCCTGGGTTCTGTCCTGGCACCGCATAAACCAGCTTGGTGGCATATGCCTGGGGTAGGGTGATCTGAAGTGTAAAGTCATTCTCAGTAACATACCAAGTTCAAGGCCAGTCCAGGCTATGTGAGGTTCTATTTCTAAAAAGAATAATATAGCCTGCCTGATCCCCAGGGCACAACCCTGGCCAAAGGGTTATGCTGAGTTCTCAGAAAGAAAGGACGGAAGGGAAGGAATAAGATTGCTCAGGGGACTGGGAAGGGTGTCTCTTGCCTGGCTACTTTGGGATGACTGATAAATCCTGCATGGATGCTGATGGGGGGATAAGTTCTGGGGAGTGCCCAAGTCCCAGGACACCCCATAGACATTCTCAGCCTTGCCGGACCAGTGGGTGGTCAGGCCCCTGTCTCCACACACTGGGGACCTATTACCTGGGCCGGATAGATGTCCTGGCAATGAGGGCAAAATCTCTTCATCATCCTCTCTCTTCAAGACCAGCGCAAAGAAAGCAGCAAAACCCAGGACCTGGAAATCACCCCCGTGTGAGTCCAAGCTTGCAGGGAGTTCCCAAGGCTTGAGAGATAGGGACTGGGTGATGATATGCAGTCAGGTGGGAACCAGTCATTCCCACGGAGGGAGGTCATCATGAGGAGGGAGGGGTGCTATCCATCGGGAAGGCTGGCCCATCTCTAAACTTCCCGGAACTTCCCGCTTGCCACCCTGCTGCCCAGAGCATCTCTCACGTCTAACTCTTAAGAATCACTGCCTCCACCTCATCCCATCCCTGTACCCCTGCATCAGCTGAGACAGCCTGCAACTTCTGTGTCTGCTATGCCCCAGCAAAAGAGATCCTGTGGTCTGGTTAGGAACACTTAGGACACACCCTGTTCTGCATAGTTTCTAGCCTTGGCTGGTGGAATTGTCACAGAAGCTTTTGAGTCTTATCTGAAAGACCATTCAGGACTGGGGTATAGCTCAGTTGGCAGAGGGCTTGCTTAGCATGCACAGAGCCCTGATGTGACCTCCGGCATCCGACATCAACAGAGCAGGAGGGCACACACCTGGAATCCCAGCATCAGGGAGGTGGAGGAAGGGAAATCAGAAGTTCAAGGCCAGCCTCAGTTAAACAGTTTGTGACCACCTTGGGCTGTGCGAAATAAATTCATACATATAATTCAGGGTAGAATGAGAGTTGAAAGGGTAGATGGGGGAGGGATTTGAGATATCCTACAGGAGTAAAGATCCCAGGAGATGGTTATGATAGTAGTGCCTATTGAATAGCTGAGGCAGGAGGATTGCCATCAAGTCAAGGTGAGTCTGGACTACATACCGAATGGGAGGCTAGCCAGGGCTACATGGGAAGACCCTGTCTCAAAACCAAGTAGCCGAACACTACAGAGTCCCTTAATGGTCACTTTCCTCTTACAGTCCCCTGGTTCCCTGATGACTGCCAACTGCTGGACTCCTTCCAGAGGCAAATCTGTCCCCACTCCCCACTAGTTCCAAGTCCGGCTTTAGTTTCCAAGTCGAATACGCTCCCATATAACTTTGCGTCTTAGGAATAGGAGCAAGTTTCTGAAGGGAGCAGTCCTTTACACTGCTGTCCTCTCTCGGAATCAGAAGATTCTGAGGATTGAGATATACACACATATGGACTAGGGATGCTTGTGATCTTTTTGGTGGAAGTACTGGGGCGGGGGGACCCAGGACCTTGCGCATGCTCGGCAAGCTCTACTTCTGTGCTACCCCCCACCCAGCTTGATGATTTCTCACCCATAGATTTTCCCACAGTCCTCGGGGTGATGGTGATTAGGAAGTACTAGCTCCTCAGCACAACACTGTACTAAGGGACAAGTCCTTTGGGCTGTTCGACTATCTCCACTATCCCTGCTCTGGGGCCAGCACAGAGCATCTCATGTGTTTGTTAAACAAATAAAAGAATTAATAGCTATGCTTGAAAAAGAACTGATCCCAAGAGGGTAGAGGTAGAAAGGACATGGGCCACCACTTTGAAGGGGGGTGTTCTGACCTTCAGGGGCTGGGTGATGAACACACTCTCCACAAAGGACACAGCCGTGGAGATGAGCCACCGGAGAGAGCTGGCCCTTCCATAGTGCAGTCCATACAGCATAGTGAAGAAGGCCGCCACTCCACTGGTGGCCGCCACCAGGAGCCAGCCCACTAGGACACACCACCAGGGCAGGCCGCGAGGGGACTTGCTGACCCGAGGAGCGCTGCAAAGGAGGAGAGACTGACACAGTCGGGGTGGCACCCAAAGACCCACATTCAACTCCCATTCTGGCCTCACCCTCCACGTGACCTTGGGCAAGCTGCTTAACCTCTGACCATCTGCTCCTCCTCTGTAATTTGTACCTGCCTGAAAGAGTTGTTCAGTCCTTTGTCCAGTGCTGGCTAGGGGCAGCCTCTGAAATAGCTGTTCTCTAGGCTGTCATTTGTCCAGTGCTGGCTAGGGGGCAGTCCCTAACAGCAAGCCAAGAAGGCTGGTTTATCACTGGAAGATCTTTTGTTATGAAAAGAGTTTCATCATACAAAAGTCATCAAGCCAGCAACCCTCAGGCACTCATCAGTTGGTCTCAAAAACTGTCCCTATCTTGTCTGGTATATTCCATCTGTTCCACACCCTCCTTTTTCCTTTTGGAGGGGGAGGATATTAAAAATACATTCCAAACGTAATCCCAAATCACCCTAGATTACCTCAGAATGCATCTCAAGAAGGGTCATTTTCCGACTAAATTATCATACTACTGTTCCACTCCACAATTTTTGTTGTTGACCACCAAAAACTGTGTGCTGTGTGGGCTATGGAAAGACAGCCCTCGGGCATCCAGCATCCTAGGTGAGTCTATTACTGCTGAACTATATCCCAAACACACACACACACACACACACACACACACACACACACGCACGCACGCACGCACGCACGCACACATGCACACGTGCGCATACACACTGAGAGAAGGTCTCACTAAATTGCCCAGGATCGAGCTGGAGGGATGGCTCAGTGGTTAAAAGCCTTCTCCAGCAGCAGACTGGACTTTCCAGATCTCAGCCCCTACACCAAGTGCCTCACAAACACCTGTAACTCCAGCTCTACAGGGTCCAGCACTCTCCTCTAGCCTCTAGGTCCTCCTAAAAACGCAAACACATATATAACTAAAATAAAATAAACCTGAAAGAATATAGAAAAGAATTAAAAAGGAGCGCAGAGCCAGGCATGGGAGACCCAGCACTCCGGAGGCAGAGGCAGGTGGAGTATCTCTGTAAGTTTGAGGCCAGCCTGGTCTACATAGTGAGTTCTAGAACACCCAGGGTGAGAGAGAGAGAGAGAGAGACCCTGTCTCAAAACAACAGGAACAACAAGAAAATAGGAATTTGGATGCTAGAAAGATGTCTCAGTGGTTAAGAACACTGGCTGTTCTACCAGAGGACCTGAGTTCTATATAGCCAAAAATGGCTCTATAACATCCAATATAACTACAATATATAATAACAATATAACTATAACACCCAATGCCCTCTTCCGGCCTCTGCAGGCACTTAAATTAGGGGCACAGACACTAAGTGCAGGCAAAACAAACAACAAAACAAAAAACCCACTGGCTAGTTTTGTGTCAACCTGACACAAGCTAGAGTCATCAGAAGAGGGAGCCTCAGTTGAGAAAATGCCTCCAGAAGACGGAATGTAGTGGCCGGGCAGTGGTGATGCACACCTTTAATCCCAGCACTTGGGAGGCAGAGGCAGGCGGATCTCAGTGAATTTGAGGGCAGCCTGGTCTAGCAAGCGAGCTCCAGGACAGCCAGGACTGTTATACAGAGAAAACCTGCCTCGGAAAACAAATAATAATAATAAAAAGACTAGACTCTAGCAAGCCTGTAGGACATTTTCTTAATCAGTGATTGAAGGGGGCGGGCCCAGCCTTTTGCGGGCAGTGCCATCCCTAGGCTGGTGGTCCTGGGTTCTATTAGAAAGCAGGTTGAGCAAGCCATAGGGAGTAAGACAGTAGGCAACACTTTCATGGTCTCTGTACCAGCTCCTGCCTTCAGATTCCTGCTCTGTTGGAGTTCCTGTCCTGACTTCCCCCAGTGATGAGAAAAGTGGGAGTGTAAGCAAAATAAACCCTTTCCTCCCCAGTTTGTCTTTGGTCACAGTGTTCATCACAGCAGTAGTGACCTTGACTAAGACATTCAGGTGTTGGCCTTGAACTTACTATGTACCTCAAGCTGGCTTTGAATCTTCCTGCTTCATCCTAGTATTCAGGAGTATAGAATTGTTTATCAGGCCTGACACACTGACTTCCTTCATTAAATAACCTGTCTTCAAGTTGACTGATTATTGTTGTTTGTTTTCTGAGACATGGTTTCTTTGGGTAGCCCTGGCAGTCCTGAAACTAGCTCTGTAGACCAGGCTGGCCTTAACCTCACGGAGATCTGCTGCCTCTGCATCCAAGTGCTGGTATTAAAAGTGTGCGCCACCACCACCCAGCTTTACTAATTGTTTAAAAAAAATTGCAGAGAGATTCCCTGGCATGCACAAGGATGAGGTTCAACCTCCAGAACTGCAACAAACAAACAAATAAGAATCAAATAAAAGGGAAAATGTCCTTTAAGTTTGAGTTAGGAGCTACACATTTCAATCTGGTCATGAAACAAAGGCTCTCAGAGATGGAGGAATCGCTCCAACATGGCAGACTTGGGGACAAGTGACATGAATATGGTCATGAACTGCAAAGTTCTGTGCAAAGACTGAGGATCTTTCAGTATGTAGACCCCTGAACCCCTGCTGGCTTTGAGAGTACTCGAGGGAGTCCTGGGTCCATCCCTTCTGCCTGCATGACCTTGGTGGACATCTTCCCAATACTGGTCAAGGTGTCCCAGCCTGTAGCCCCAGACAGGAGAGGGCAGGTGTCCGTTTGACACCTAGGGAAGTAGGTTACCTGGCACATGCTATCTCTGGGGTGCCAGGCTGTCCCCAGAGGTGGCCCTTCAGGGCATGCAGCTGCTTGAGGGCTTGGGCATGACTCTGTTGATGCAGGAAGCCTTGGGGCCCCACCAGCCGCAGCTCCCTCTCCACATGCTCCAGTTGAAGGTAGAGACACCGTCCGTAGATGCTGTCCCTCCAAAGCCCACTCACAGCCAGCTTGGGCTTGGGGTGCCATGTGTTCTCTGGGAGACAAAGGGGAAAGTGACCAGAGAGTGCTGAGTGACAATGAACCAGCTACAATAAAAACAATAGCGGCAGTTTTGAGCTCACCTGCCGCAAGCCAGGTGTAGGATAATGGAGGCATGGAAGCTGGGTTCAAATAGCCAGCTAGGGCATTTTGGCTTTTTATGAGGGACAGTTTGAAGGAGTCCTTACAAAGAGAACAGCATGCTTTCCCATGTGCCCTGCTTCAGCAATGACTATAAGTGACTATTAAATTACATTTATTTATCTATTATCTCTCTCTCTTCTCTCCTCTCTCTCTCTCTGGACAACTTTCAGGAGTAGGTTCTCCCTTGTGGTAGTTTGAACGTAATTGGCCTCCATAATCTCACAGGGAGTGGCACCGTTAGGAGGTGTGGCTTTGTTGGAGTGAGTAGGGTCTTGTTGGGGGTCCCATCCCCCTGCCATGATAGACTGAACTTCTGAAACTGCAAGGGAGCCCCCTCAATTGAATGTTTTCCTTATAAGCGTTGCCATGGTCACAGTGTCTCTTCCCAGCAATGGAAATCCTAGCTAATGAGACACTCATCTACCATGTGGGTCCTGGGGAGTGAACTCAGGCTGTCGGGCCTGGTAGCAAGTGTCTTTACCCGCTGAGCCATCTTACTCCCCGTCTGGAGTCTTTTCCTTCTATGTGTTTCGACTTGAGTTTAAGTCCAGTTTTGCCCAGTGCCAAAGCTTTCTATTCTCATGTCTTAAAAAATTACTTATTCGTTCATTTATTTATTTATTTATTTATTTTTGATTTTTCAAGACAGGGTTTCTCTGTGTTACTGTCCTGGAACTCACTCTGTAGACAGCAATTCTGAGTTGTAAGCCAAATAAATCCTTTCCTCCCCAGCTTGCTTTTTGGCCATGGTGTTTCATCACAGCAATAGAAACCCAAACTAAGACGCTCTCTATCTGCCTGGCGTATGTGCTCGTGCATCCACAGGTAGATGTGGAAACCAGAGGGCAACTTGTGGGAGCTGATTCTTTCACTGTGTGGGTGAGACTGACCTCTGGTCGTCAGGTGTGGAGGCAAGCGTCTTTACCCATTGGCTGCATCACTGTTTTTCTAAAGTTGGTTTGTTGAAATTTCAGATTCTCAACTATTTCTCTCAGTGCTGGGGACAGAACCCAGGGATTAGCCATGCTCTCCCATCAAACCCTGCCTCCATGCCCAGCTCCTTTAAAACTTATTTTTCTTGCTGTTATTTTGCCTTTGAGACCGTGCTTCATGGATCTTAGGCTGGCCTCAAGCTGTTGACGTTGCCAAGAATGACCTTGACCTCCTTTCCAATCCTCCTGTCTCCACCCCTGGAGAGCCAAATGCTGGGATTTCACGCCACACCGGCCTAAAAGAAAATATTTATCTCTTTTTGTTGTTTGTTTTAAATCGCAGAAGAGACGTACTCACAATAAGAAACCAAACAAGGGTCAGGGAGATGGCTCAGGGGACACAGATGCTTGCTGCTGAGCTTGATGACCCGAGTTTGCTCCCTGTGACCCACGTGGTAGAGAGAAACCAATCACACAAATTGTTCTCTGATATCAAAATGTGACCTTACACGTACAATAAGAAATGAAATCATTTTCCAAAGGAGCGTGAAGCTGGGTGTGCTGGTATGCGCTGCCCGGTGTTTGGGAAAATGGAGGCCAGGTCCTGATTTCCCGCCCCGACCACCTGGTTCCAGAGGACTACTTCCTGGGAAGGACTTACCTTTCAGATGGACAGGCCCATGGGTGGAGGTGCAAGGGTCCTCCCTCTCTAGGGTTTCCTCCCAGCACCCCTGTCCTGTTGGGCTCTCTGCACAGACGAGGTCTTCCAGTAAGGCTAGGAGGTGGTTAATGTCCTTCAGGTTCTTAGAGTCCCAGCCTGAGGCTGGGGGCAGCACCTTCAGAGCTTCAGACAGCGAGCGGAGCAGAGTCTGTACACCCTGCAAGAAAGCCCAGTGAGGTGAGGGACCATGAGCTACAGACTAGGATTTGGGGCGTAGAAGCCTAGGGCATGCGCGCTGAGCTGCGTGACCCATGTTTGAACTATAGCTCTGAGGAAGGATCTGTAACCACGAAAATTTCTCCTCTAGGGCTTGAATGGACCCATTCCAGGCTGTATTACTCAAATGACTGCACACAGCAAATAGTCTATAAAAGATCATCAAGTACACGAGTGTAGGGGAAATGTGTGTGTGTCTTTCTGTTTTTGTTTTTCAAGACTGGGTTTCTCTGTGTAACAGCCCTAGCTGTCCTGGAACTCACTATGTAGACCAGGCTGGCCTCGAACTCACAGAGATCCACTTATCTCTGCCTCCCATGTGCTTGGATTAAAAGTGTGCACCACCACTGCCTGGCTAATGTGTCTCTTTTATGAGCTTCTAGCCTTGGGGGGCGGGGGTGTTCTGCAATACAGCGCTATCCTTAGAACTACACTGCCATCTTCCGTTCTTCTGGTCCTGCTCACAGAAGAGCATAACAGCAGGCCTGTTGACCATTTACCTTCCCTAACTGAAGGAGGGCCCCGGGGCTCTCCATTCCCAACTAACCTCAGGCAATTCTGGCATAACTGCATATGGTCCTGGGGGGAGGGGCTAGAAGAGATTGGCAAGGTAGGAGGGGAGGGGCCTACATCTATACAGCCATGAAGAAGCCATTGCTAACTGCTGTGTGCTGCCCTTCCAAAGTGGCTGCTTTAAGGTCATCCATGCCCCTGTCTGTCACCCCTCACCATTGCTCTATAAGGAAGCCTAATGAGCTCATTGGTTTCCCAAGGTGAATTTTGGTGGCCTCATACCTTAGTTTGTCACTGGAGCCAAGGAAGAGGGTGGATATTGCTTAATGTCTCCCCCCAGGGAAGGAATTTTAACAGCAGAGTTTCCAGTAGGGTGGTATATCTTGCACATAAGAGATGCTCAAAAAGTGTGCACTGCATGAACACATATGATGTATGGGATATGCATGTAAGTCTGCATGTTCTCAGCTGGTGAATCCTAGCAACTGAGATTATCAGGCAATCCAGGCTGCCAGGCCCCATGCACCAGCCTGCATTCCTCTACTGCCAGCTTAGAGAGTCCCTCCATTCATAGACAAACTGAGGCTGAGGACATGCCTTGGTCACTGTTTCAGGTGTCAGAAGTCGCTCCTCCGTGGGCTTCGGTGAAGGAGTCATGTTGGAGGGTCCCTGCTCCCGCTTCTCATCCTTTTCCAGCGAGAGCCGAGGTCGGGTGTTCCGAAAGATCTGGACGATCAGGAGGTTGATGGGAAACACAAGGATGGAGCTCTCCAGCCCAATCATCACCTCCTGCCAAGTGAACTCAATTTTGCCTGGGGAAAAAGGAGGGGAGAGGCCAAATGGAGGCAAGACGCCCAAAGTCCAGTCCCCTCCCCATTCTCAGCAGAAGGGAGCTACACAGTGAAGGACCAACCAAGCACATCTCCTAGGAGGTCACCTGTAAGCCTTTAGACGCTTACCCAGCTCCTAAGAGGCCCTTAGCTTACGCAGGGTCGTAAGTCAAGCCAGATAGTCCACCCTGAAAAGGCAGTTTATCAAGACCCTGGGCCTTGTGACTCAACTTACTCTTTGTAGGGGCCAGAGGCTAAGGTCAGTTGTATAGGTACATGGCCAACCACATCGATTTGGTCCCAGTGAAGACTAAATCAAGGGGGCTGAGGAGACAGCTCAGTCTGTAAAGTGCTTAGCATGCAAGCCTGGGGGGACCTGTAGGCCACAATCCCAAGCACCACTGTAAAAAGTCAGGTGTGGTAGCACCTGCTTGTAACCCCAGTGCTGAGAGGGGTGGGGCAACCAGACCCTGGAGACATTGTAGCCAGCCAATGGAGCCCAACTGGCAAGCTTAAGGCCCCTGTCTGCAAAACCCAGGTGACTGACTCCTGAGGAACAACGCCCCAAACTAAATTCCACCTGAATGTGCACATGTGTGCATGCACATATGCTCACAAGACACAAAGACAAGGCAGGCATGGTGGTACACACCTGTAATGGTTAGTGAGTGAGTCTGAGGCCAGCTTGGTCCACAGTGTAAGACCTTGTCTCAGAATATCGAACCGATCAAACAAAAACTAAAAAAAAACTCCTCTAGAGTGCAGTGGTCTTGCTGGGGCAGTGAGACCGGTGCCCACCAGCCCCAGCCATCAAAAGGAAGACTGAGATTTACCCAAGTCCATCTTCTGCTCAGCTGGGTTCTTCGGGACACCCCAGAACATGATGCTGGCCAGCATGGTGCAGAGGAGCAGCGAGAAGCAGCAGGACACCCTCTGCACGCGTGTGAAGCTGCTCCGAGGAAAGTTACAAAAGACCGAGTACCAGATGTGTCCATCCCGGAAGCCTGTGGAGGTTTTTGTGAAAAACAGGTGGCTGTGGGCAGGAGAGAGAGAGAGAGACAGGCACTTAGGGAGGCAGGTAGGCAGAGGGACTGGTCTCTTCAAGGGCAACCTGTTATTCGCCTGGAAGATTTAGCACGTTTGGGGGCCAGCAAGTTGGTTCAGTGGGCAAAACCCCTTAAGACAACACAACTACCAACCACATCTTTAAAAAGTTGGATTAGATGGTTTGTTGCTGATGAGGGGCCCAGCCCCTAGCAGGTCAGAGAAATTGTGAACTACTGGACAGATGGACAGATGTACAGACACACAAGGGAACTTTATCTGAGGGCCAAAGCTTCTACATTTTAGTTTTCTCTCTGCTGCTTCTTCTTACTCTGTTCTTTTTCTATTCTGATCTTCTATCCTGATGTTTTCTTTATTTCTTTCTTCCTTCCTTTTTCTTCTTCTTCTTCCTCTCCTTCTCCTCTTCCTCCTCCTCCTCCTCCTC